>BLKR01005907.1:0-69844 GCA_011170035.1 Teleogryllus occipitalis
GAAATATTTTTTGAAAAACGGCTTCGTAGCGTAAATTCTATTTTAAAAAGGCGTCCAATGCCGTTTACAGATCGAAAATCGGACCATTTCTTCAGACGTTATCGGTCTAGTAAATTCCCTGTGATAGTGCTGCGATCTATTAATTTTTCCTATAAGTATTTTTCGATACATTTAGCCTAAAGGCCTGGAGTACTATAGTCTATGATTTACAAACATAAACAGTAACATATTTTCAAAATGATTACTTTTCTGGACATTTTTCGCCTAGCTTTACATCACAGATTCAAGAGTGCATCAATGCCAGTAGTTTAGCTGCGCGCCACCAGAGGATGACGTCTGAGATCTACTACTGATTTCATCAATGTCCAGAATTATTACGAAATTCATTGGGGTTTGAATAAGGTTATGTAATGTCCCTATGTGAACATTCGAAAGAATGCCATTACTGAAGTGGTAAAGAATGTCAATGTTCAGGCATAGCTCTTTGTCCGTTTTTTATACAAAGTGGCAAGAAATCATTGTGAGTTTGAAAGTGTTTAATAATTGAGGTAGGTTGAGAGAATAAAAAGTACAATAATATACAGTACAAAATACACAGTAGTATACAATGTACAAAATAAAGATATCGTATACAATGTCTTTTTTTTACAGAAATTTGTGACAACTGAATTGTTTGACGAAACGAGTGTCACAATTGTCAAAACAGATTACAAATGCCAAGAGATGGGCAGCCTACTAAAATTTTGAATCGGCTACTCAGAGGGAAGATCGACTTGCTGAAGTACTCACTCGCCCCACTGAAAATAATACTGCAAGAAGGGAGAAATGTGAATAATTCTCTAAGTAGTAGGGCAGCTGTTCACTAGGACTCTCACTTTGACTATTTACACAGTTCCTAGGTTCAAAATGGTAAAATGGAAAACGTGTATATGTTCTCAGTCCATCCAGCCAAATTTTTTCTTCAATGTGCGAAGGAAGTTTGAACAGTGGTGTGTAATTTTTGAATGATCATTTACATATTACGACTAATCTGTAAAGTTGTTTTGTATATCAATTGCTCCCAATGAATGAGTTCATTCATATTTTTCTAAAAAAATTGTAGCAAAAGTTAATTTGTCTAAAAATATTTTTGTCTAAGCAAATAATATCTGGGAGTCTTTGGTTTCTATTATTCATATTTCAGGATCCATAATCTTTATCACTTGAGATAAAATAATGATATTGTTTTGTTATGTGTCTCAGTGCATTGTCAATTTATTATTTACACATAATGTCATGTTGGTGGATCATTAGTTTTTTAATGTATGAGTCGTATGATGAATTGATTTACCTGAACAAATAAGTTTTATACTACACATTACTAGCACATAGAACATTAAACATATATTTTTATGTCTTCAGAATTATAAAAACTGGTAATTATGTTTCAAAATAGAAGCAAGTATTTTCATTTATTTTTATGATTATGATTCATCAATTACGTTATGACATTATAACTATTACTCCGGATCTGCCTACTACCGTACCCGTGCATGAACTTCCGCATGTTATACACAGCTTAAAACGGTAAGTCCCTTCAAGGTCACGAGTTGACAGATCAATTTCAAAACTTTCTTTATGAATACAATAGAAGAAAAAATATAAAAATATGATAAGTTTTACAACGTGACAATTTATTGATAGTGTTGGAATATTATATAAAACTCCACAAAAATTATACATGTGAGTCTGCAAGTACTTTATTTTGTAGTTTAGATTAATTTATTGTTTTTAGTTATAAAGTGAATGTTTAGAAGCTGGAACTTCAAATAAGAAAAATGTAATTATTTGTGGAAAAGTGAGCGAGGTAATCCGGAAATTTCCAAATGGGGGTCAAGAGAAGACAGCTATCGTGGCGTGGCCGGGCAGAGCATGGCAGGGAGTAGGGCGGAGAAGGGATACAATGGAAGATATAGAGAGGTAGGTCCTGCCGCAGGGCATGAAAAGATTGAATTCCCTCTTCCTGTATAATTATTTACAGAAATAAATGCCTTGAGCAACGCCGGGTACTTTAGCTAGATACACACACACATACATACACTACTATACACACACACACACACACACATGCATACCTTGCAAGCAAACGATAAAAGCACGACAATTAATCGCAAACATTTTGACGCAATAAAGTGTCAGAAATGACCAAAGTTCTGTCCAACTCCACTGAACGTGGGGTCTGAAAAGGTTAAGTTAATAAATCGGCCCCGGATTTTAATGGCAAGTCATATATTTTTTCTGAACCTTCGGGTGAATTTTTTAAAACAATTTATGCACGAATCCAAGTATTGTCGATTAGAAAAACGCATTTCTTATTGTGCATCGAGCCCAAGGGGGGCGGCGGGCCTGGGTTCGAAGGCCGAGCGAGCGGGGCCGCCCGGCAAATCAGAACGACCCGCGCGAGCATTCGCCCGGAAAGTTATTCGACGCTCGAAGGCGAAAATCACAGAGTCGGCACTGGGCAGGGCTCCAAGAAAAATGCGGCGGCTTTACATCGTTTTTACTAAAATGTCATATTTGGGCCAAATTTTGCCATAAATGTATATATGTCATATTTTAGGGGACCCTTTTTTGTAAAAGGTCATATTTTGCCCAAATTTGCCATAAATGCATATATTTGTCATATTTTTAAGAACTGTTTTGAGTAAAAGGTCATATTTTGGCCAAATTTTGCCCAAAATGCATACATATGTCATATTTTTAAGGACACAAGAATAAAAGGCTTGAAAATGTGTCTCGCATGACAATGTATCAGGCGATATTGTCACAAATAAACTCAAAAATTATGCCACAAAGGATTATTTGAAACGTAAGTAAATTTGAACGAAGTGAGTTGGGTCGAACTTTTGGTCATGTGGCTGAAAAAGTGTGCAACAAATTGCTGAGTGTTCTTCAGCGAAATCCTGGATATTCTACAATGTGTAAAATTAGCGATATAATTTCTGGAAATGCCGCAACATTTGAAGACAATGAACTAAAGATGCCCTGCCGTGACATCGCCGCCTTCAAATACGTAACCGTCAGGTGATGTGGAGAGCAGATTTCCCAGGTACAAAACTATCCTCAGCGACAACCATAGATCTTTTAAGATGGAAAACCTCAAAATACACCTTGTGATCCAATGCAACTCTCTAGAAACTGACGACTGAGAGGAAATTAGAAAACATTAAACATGAAGTATGCTGTAGTAAAGCAAGATGTTTTGTTTGCTGGGTTTTATTGTACTGTACTTGATTTGTTTTACATACCCAAGCATTTTTTAAATGCTAATCAGTTCCAAAGACTGCAAACCGTATGTACCGTACCGTACTTACAATCTGTTTTCATCAAACATCGGTATTTTATTTTTTAAAGTCATATTTATGTAGGTTTTAGGTGATAAATGCTGTGGTTACTTTCGCTGATTTTTAGGTCATTAAAATTCGGGGCCCTAGGTTTTCAGAGTCCTTAAACATTTAATCGAATGTTAGTTTGAGATGAGTGAAATGGAAGTTTCATTTTACGTGTGGTGGAGCAAAAGAATTTTGATGGAGTCATGAACGAAAACTGAAGTGTTCGAGCATCCAGGACGAAAGCAGCCAAGCTTACCGGAAGCGATTTTAAAAGGAAAGTGATACGTATTTAAGAAGTTAAAGAGAATCTCATATTGGATAAATACCCAATGTGAATAAACCCGAAATGCCCATAAAGATTTAAAATTAAAAAAAAAAAAAAAAATAGAACGGATTCGACCATGAGTGTATAAAGAGATTTGTAAAAATGTGTGTGTGTATATAAGAATTATTTGGATTATATAATTTTTCAAGTGTTTGAAAGTCAATATTAATTATTTATGAATTTAAAGCGTAAGTAAGAAAAGATTAATAATGAAACTGCAGTAGCAAATTTTCTGCTACTGTAATAAATCCCATTTTGTGTTTTTATTTCAAAATACAGAAAGGCTCCTCGGTACTCCGAGATGGACGGACCGGGCTTAGCTCAAAATATTGAAAACTCGAATTATCTAAAATGATTAATTTATTAAAATAGAAATATAAACACTACTTTCAAATTTCAAATTATGTGTATTTCAATAAAAATATACTTGCATAATATTATTACATAATTTGCTGAAGATAGTAAATTACATCTCAAAGTAATTGTCAATTGTTTTTCGTTTAATTTCATTGTTTCTTTTACGTGCGACAATATCACGCAAGCAGCACAACATAACTAATTGTTGCTTGACCGATTGGGCGTAACAACAATGCTACCGCACGAGTGCGCACCGGTCCAACAACAATGCTTCGAACGTCCCAAATAACAAAAACAGATGTGAATTTTTCATGACTAGGTCATTTTCTCGAGAGTAAATTTATTTATTTATTCAAATTGATTTTTTGGAAAGTAGTATTTAACTCAGAATTATGGGAAACGCGAACAATCGAGACTCGAATTAAAGAGACTTGTTTCATGAGATGTAACCACTAATATTAATTTTCCCCATTCTACATCATTCTTTCAGCCGAATTCTCGTATAAGCTATTGATTTTCAGGCTCACTATTTCAAGTATCGTAAAGAAGTCCTGAGAACGTGTAATAATACTAGGGAACCCGAAGTAGAGAATATTGTTAAAAAATAAAATTAAAAACCGAGCTAGCCAAAATCAAATTAAACGAAAAGGATAGATTGTATGTTAAAATTAAAGTGATAAAATTGAAGAGGTGTTAGGGTTATTTCAATATCGTTGTTACAGAAATCATATACATATATTAAGCTAAAAAGAAAATATTTTGAGGTTTCCTAATCCTTCCATTGCAAAAGTAATCGTTCCGAGACCCAAGCCAACAGCCAGAATGAAAAAACAGCCAACAAGCTGATCCCTTGTTAGTGGTTCAGGATATCGATTTGCAACTCCTTCTGGTATAAGAAAACCATGCGCTGTCATTCGATATCGTTGTGAATACAGCCATTGGTCGTAGAGACCGGCTTGCAAGACACGTAAAACAAACTGAGTAAAAGCTTCAAAGTGCGGGGAATTTTTTTCAACCAGATACCCACCATACCCTGGAACAATTACACATTCGGGCACATTATAAAGCAAACTTTCACCATAAGAAGTTGTGAGATCCATAGAACGTGACATTGTGTCATACAAAAATTTCACTGCTAGGTACGCACTGTCACCTTTATCGGCTATATTTCTCAATCTCAATCCCACGAACTTTCTTCCATCTTTCTCCAAGTTAAATTTATGCCCAAGATTCTTCATTGCTTGGGTGGCGTCTGAACTTTCCAGAATCGTACTAAAATCAGAATAAGAGTAAAGATGGTCTATGTATCTTTCAGCTTCTTCCAAGGTCTCTGGATCAGGGTAGCGAGGATGCTTTGCTAAAAACCCAAGAAGTTGTCCAGTGTATGCGTTGACCAGCACTAGTGAAAATACTGCGAGGGAAGCGAATAGTAATCTCTGAGATGAAGAGTGAACTGGCCGGCTGGAACCACATATCACAATCTGAGTAACATCAAGAAATGCTTGTGCAAAGTCACACAATTCTCTAGACAGACAAGTACCTGGTTCACTGTTATGTTTGGAGGTGCGAAATATTATGAACCAAAAGACAGTGACAAGGAGAAAAGAAAGAACCACAAAGATCCAAGAAGAAGTTTTATACGGAAGTAGCAGAACCACACTAAAAGAAATATATGGTGCTCTTTTCATTACTAAGCACAAAGGATAAGCTGTAATCGCTGCTGTGAAATCAACTTGCATATATCGTTCATACGTGATGTAATAATTGTTGAATGAAACATCAGCCGTGCCATTTGCCACGCATAGGAATTCATCTGATTTATTTTTGTTTATTAAACCGTTCAATTCTTGAAATATCCTCATCATCTTAAAGTCCGGTCCATCTGCAATGCGGATCCCATATTTATTTGTCCATTGATAAGAGAACTCTTTTACATTCGTGCAATGCGTCAGGTATGTTGCTCGTCGTTTGCCTTCAGCAAGCGTTTGAAAGATTATCAAACGTAATGCCCCTAAGACGACATACCATATATGTTCACCGAATGGTTCCTTTGTTTCCCTTCTTTCGCTGTTCGAACTGTCATTAACATGATTACGCTTACCATATTCAACAATCTCATATAAGTCAGCACAATTCTGAATGTTGATGACATGCATTTTAGTGTCCTTTTTAAATGCCCATTCTTTTAAAGCGTTGATGGAAGTACTCGTACTTGATAATGTTTCAGTAAATTTCGATTTTGACTCTTTCGTTTTAATCATCATCCATATAACCTCAGCGTATTTCTTGAGCGTTGCTTGGATTCTCTTCCCTAAACTAGCGAGTTCTTTTGCATTTTGGACAAATATAATGTGAAATGTGGATCCAATCACATGGCTGGCAGTACTTCCAGATGTATTGAAATCACTGGCGATGAAGAAGCTAGTTGAAGCAGCTAAGTGGAGCAACTGGGATATTTCGTCTTGAACCTACATTCAACAGAAAACGCAATAAGACACAATATAAGGTTTTAGCCGAATAAAGTGTTTGCAATTGTTTGGCTAGTGTCCCTATAACCGTTCCGATGTAAATGATATTACTTCATTTTGTGAACATTTAATGTTAATGGATGAAAATTTAAAAGGCTCTGGTGTTCAAAATACAATAGCGGACAAAAAGTATTTCCATGTGATTTTTGTAAGAAGTTTTTCGATTTTATATTATTCATCGCTCTGCAATTTATTTTTCTTCATTTGAATCAGTTTGTAAGATATACATTTCTTATCGGATAAACATAAAATATTCGAAAAATTAATAATGCATTAATGAAAATTGTGAAGTAATAATGACCGGTTCGCGATATGAGCGGATGAGTAATGGCGAGGATGGGTCAATATGAAGGACTGGTCATGGTGTATAGAGAAATGTTGTGAGGACTCGAAGAAAACAGGTTATTCTCCCTGGTATAAGTATTCCTTGCGGAGAAAAGCTTACATAAAACGTAAATAAAACCAAAATTTTACAAAGATACTTTTGAAATTTTGGTTTTAGAAATAAAATTACTTTTATAAATTTACCTCTGTCCAATATACTCCTTTCTCGCGTATGTGAAGTTCTACAACAGTAGGGTTGGTTTCTTTTACACACTGAAGCACGTCATCGAACACATCATTCAAAAGACTCTTACTGTTGCCGAAACTCGACAGCAGATTTCCTTCAATCATGTTCGTTTTCAAAAAGATCAGAAAAATTACCACAAATTGTGAACTCATTATGAAGCTCTAAAATAAGATAAGACAAAGTTTCAATAGGTGGAATAGGCCCATCGCAGCGAATATTTTATATTCTGAAATTTTTACACAAATGTTCTCCAAATTCCGTTAACCAAACACACTAGTTTTTTTGGAAAGAATTGTTTTAATAGAGGATAAAAAACTCAAGAAAAATTCTGGATGATGTTTATAAATATAAGATAAAAACAACAACAAAGAAATATACATACAACAGCAGTGTTTTGTGTTGTATTGACTTCTATGATGCAGGTATTAGGTTTCCTCCTACTAGCCAGCTGCTCAAAATTCACCAGTTAACTCGTTTCTGCCTATAGAATGGCTATAGTCTGTTTGGTACTGCTTTGGAGCTTAATAATTATTTCACAATTATTATTATTATTTTTATTATTAGTATCCATTTCTTTGTTTTCCAGTTCAACAAATAAATTTATAATATACATATTTTGTCATATTTGAAATTACAAATGCCTTTAGATATCCATTAGATTAATAAATATCAAAATTCAATGTGTATTAACTCCACAATTCCTTTTAATTTCAATTTTGTTTTAAACAAATTGTTAATCCATATGAAACTTTCTGAACTTACGCCATACAAAATATTTGATACTCAAAATATTTTAACCGTAATAAAGAATATTATTTTTATAGCGGATTTTTATAGCTTTTAAATAGCGGATTAAATAAAAAATATTAAATCAGAAAATGTGAACTACTGTGCCATAACTTCAAAAGTATTGTCATTGATTTAGTACATTTTGGTCTTCTGTTCGTATCATTTATACAAAATCAGAAGTAACAGCGACAATCTGACACATTTAAAAAGACCTGTAAATTGGAAAGACCCCATGTCCTTCAAAAACAGGATTTTGTCATATTCGGCAATGAAAATGTACTCCATTTCGGTAAAACACGAACGGTTCAAAACCCTCATGAAAATATTACTAGGAGAAGTAATGCTATATAAATACACACCTCACGAGACTCTCTTAACAAAAATATGTTTTGAATGCAAACCATTCACTTTCTAACATAGTACTGTGAAATACTCAAATACTTATTTTGTGCCTTGCGACAATCATATAACCTAGTAAAATTTTAACCCGGAACATCTGAAACGATTTCTGAGACTGCATAACGCACTCTTCTTAATAGAAGTTGAAATTTCCAGGATTATGTAAACTGCTTTTAATACATAAAAATCGATCAATGGAACGATTACGTTACGCATCTCGGATCGTTAGTAATACGTATAAAAATGTGAAATTGTCCATTCAGTTAATTTAAAGTGTAGGACGTATGTTTTATATGCCAAGTGCAATAAAACGCTTACCTTTCTCAAAATATATGACGGTGTGAGAAGCAAAGAGCACAAGAAATTTTCTTGTTGTTGCCGCTTCTCGAAGGACTGCCCATACTGTGATATTTGATGATATTTGTTTCATGATATTGGATGATATTTGATGGAATGCCAATACTGTGTCCGTTTGGGATGCCGTAGGCCGGCATCAGTAACTACATTCTTCAACAAATATTTTTCGAGAATTGATCTCACAGTCTACAGTCACAAAACATCATACGTGCCTCCAAAAATTGTCGTCACAAGCTTTTTTCCGAACATTATTCCAATTAAATTTTCAAAATAATCAGTAGACTAAAAATGAAATATTGAACCGGTTTAGATGAATTTCCGAAATGTTTGTTCAGGACAAAATTGATGATAATACTTTACCTTCAAAATTTCCTCATATGAAATTCGTGGAAGAACTGTATATTGTTTCGTAGCTTAAACGAAAATGGCAGAGGATATTGCGCCTGGAAAATAGCTTGAGTTACTTGGGAGAGCATCAAATGATGATTCGGATTGACAACAAGACTCCTTCTGCCTTGTTACTCCCTTCACGCAAAGGAAAAATCTGAAAACCAATCATTTAAGAATTATTAGTTTACCTCAGCGTAAGAATTATTGAGTATTGAAGAAGTCAATATTACCTTGTCAATACCAACCTTACATAATTAAATCGAGAGTCAGTAGCATAGATAAGTGCACCTTGACAGCTTTTTACTCGAGCAAGGCAGGGCGCCGCGAAACTACTTTGGCGACGTTCTTTTCAAACAATGCGATCCCATCTCGCCTTATTTGGAAAGATTTTGGTTCTCGAAATGTAGACAAAACCAAATGCTGTCTCTAGTCGCTTCCCAGTGTCTGTCCGGTGGCGAGCTCTGACGCCATTCCTAGAAAGTAATTCAAATTTTCGAAGCAGTTCGGCCTCTCCAAAGAGCTTCATGAACCATTCCACGTCCAATCGCACATAAAAGACCAAAATTTGCAATTCATATTTTTAATTATTTTCTAATGTTTACTTTCTCTTATACTTACCTATGAGAGATATATGAGAGTAATATATGTAATGTAATATTTTTCTCACTCTCTCTCTCTCTCTCTCTCTCTCTCTCTCTCTCTCTCTCTCTCTCTCCGCCTTACTTTGATACCGCGACGCCTCACGTCGCGGCGCCAATGTAACAATATACTACCTCTAATCAACCACGATGGCCCACGCTAGTGCGCCACTATAATATTCTCTTACAAAACCTCACGACGATTGTAACCTTTTCCCCGTCACGCGCACTATCTTGCCCTGCCCTAGCTCTGAATTATAATTGGGTGCCACATTATCGATTGCCCGTACCTCTGCTAGCTCGTACTATTGTTTATTTCTTACCGTGTCGTAGTCCGCGCGCTCACTCCATACGGAGTTGAAGAAAGGGTCCGTTTCGTTCGTGCCTGGGTCAACATTCATACCACCACAGAATAAAAAGACGTGGAATCACGGCAATTATGAGCCATTGGGATGCTCATGCATTTAATTTAGGATTTTTTTTGCTGATATTCCTTTTCATCAACACAATCTGCCCCTCCGACTTACGAAACATAACCATACGAATATATAAACACACAGAAAAAAAATAAACATACACACTGAAATTACAATACAATCTGACTACTCATCCACACTGAATGCGCATTCTGTCGTAAGAAATTTTAACCTTATCATCTTATAATTAGAGACACAACTTGGTCTTCGACAGATGCTTGCAGATAAAAAATAAAAAAAATGAACAAACAAATGTATATGTCACTTCCCTTTATGATGGCCAATGTTGGAACACGCGGCGCACGTCACGCATCGCCGTCTATCGACTGGTAGCTCCCCGTGTACCGCAATAATGCGCTGCAACTTCAATTTGCTCCAAACCATATTTTCCACCAAATTCCATTACTGAACACACGCTGCGAAGCGTTCTCCAGTACACACGACGTTTCCATCATATTAAAGTTCTCACGGCGAAAGAATATTCTCGATTTCACGAATATCGAAGAAATACAAACTTTAAAATTCCCGCGGTGCAGAAATATTGTTGACTTACATGAATTGTGTTACAAAACTGTGTTACAAAACTGTTCTATTTATATTTTGATCACTGTCCGAAATCTGATACACTCCGTGTTATAAAAATTGTAACACAAGATGTCCGCATCCGCTGCCTAACACTGCAATCGCGTAACTAAAATCAGTCTTCGCGTTGCGTCTATTCATATGTTATTGTTCCTAATCCCGAATTCACTCGCTTTATCACTACCTTGATTTTGTCCACGTAAAAAAAAATGTAAACCAAAATAACTTAACAACGTTTTACACGACGCTTCCGCAAAAATTTTCAAAAACTTAACACAACTTAAAAACGCGTGCGATCATCCTCACGTCCGAACTCGTTCTGTCTGTAACCCAGTTTGCATTGTTGGTCTACACAATCCAAGTGACTGTCTTTTTTCCAAACATATGCCCATCACCATAATAAATGTTCGAAAATGTTTACATTTTTCACTGTTTTGGGGCATCTTGCGTCTTACTCTCTCTTTCATAGTTTTATTAACTTTTGGTTTGTAATTATCACATTACCGAATTCCCTTTCCCGTTTTCCTTTTTCCAAAAAACCTTTATTTTCCGTCTTCCCCACTCGTGATGACGTCACTTACATCTTCGGTCGCTCTTTTAATTCTTTCTTAGCTCGCTATGCTATGGAACTGGATACTGATTTATTAACGCCTTACATAAATTCCCCCCCCGCGCCGTAACTAATTTTGCCCTGATCTAAATATTTTTCCCTATAATTTCTGTAAGTTTGGCCAAAATCCACCCAGGCATTCACTGGATATTCAATAAAACTCGTTTTATTATATACTTTCAGAGGTACAACAATGGTCACCATGTCTTCAACTCCGCCGTCATGCATGCAATTTATACCATTTATAATATTTACAGAACCCGTGGCTCGAATAACGTGATTCTTGGTTCAAAATGTTCCTAAATTTGGGTTCTATTCACTGTTCACAATGCCTATTGCCCCCCCTTTTGTTTTCCATTACTTTCCTAATAATTATTATTACGCGGCGCTGTCGTCTATTGTTTCTTTAATTATTGGCTCCTCTTTGCTTATGTAGAAGTTCCTTGTTCCACGCATTCTTGCGGGCTAGTCTCACAAATCATTACAGTAGTATAGAGGAAGTTATGTAATGCTGCGGAAAAGCGATTTCGAGATTTCAACGAAAATACACGTTTTAGGGTCCCCTGATACCAAAAAAGTTTTTTTTCAAAACATCCGTCCGTCCGTCCGTGAACACTACTAGCGCCGAAACTACAAGTAAAATCTTTAACAAATTCAAAAATCCCCGGTCCATCTGGCTCAAGTTGAAGCTTTGCAAGTTTGAAAAACTTACTTTAAAATTTGGGTGTACTTTACATGAAGCCTCGCGGACATTTTAAAAATTTTCTCAAAAACAGCCACAATTTTTTCTTTAAACTTCTTGTAAGAATAGAGTATAATGCACTTCTAAAAATAGCATAGGTCCCCTTTTAACGGTTAACTCTGAATTGTCGAAAATTTCAAAAGTTTGAATATTTTCGGCGTCTTCCTACAAATATAAAATTGAAGATAGAGATTTATACGTCAAATAAAATTTTTTGTCCATAAATGTTTATTTCGTTAAGGTAATGAACATTTTGTTGAAAATTTTAGTAGTTTTCGTGCAATACTGCGTCCAATATTTGCAATTTAAAAAAATAATAAAAATAAGATTTTCTCAAAAACAGCTCCAACATTTTTTTAAATTTTTGGCCATGACATAAACGCCATATTGCTCTATTCTTTCAATTTTTTAAAAATTTCAAAACAATTTTTTTGACTTGTCTCTCAGGCTGGTAATATTTACACTAGAGGCAATATCTTCACATTATTATATTTATGAGTACATGTGCTTAAAATAATGCCTTATAAAGTTTCTTAAAAACACAACACTTTTCTGTAAAAATTAGCTCAAAATTCCGCATTTTCAGGTACGTTTAAACGCCATTTTCTCAAAAGTGGCTCCTATTTTTTTCTTCAAATTTTTCCAATAGATATTCCTAATAGCACTTTTTAATATGACGTAAACTTCATTTTGGTGTATTCTTTTGATTTATGAAAAATTACACAAATGTAGTTTCTTTGAAATACCTCTCACGTCGTTAATATGGACATTTTTATCAATTTGTATGCATTATTACATTTGCAAGTGGAAGTGCTTCAAGTTACTTCAAATGTACCTTCTCGAAAACTCAATAGATTCCTGTGAAAAAAACTTCAAATTTCGCATTTACATAAAGCTCAATCACCATTTTCTTAAAAAGGCTACAAATTTTTCAATAAAAAATTCTATGTAGGACGAGTTTTTACTCTTCTTTAATATTCTTGAAATAATAATTCGGTTGTGTTACTGGCTAAATGGCAGATACCATAGATGGCAGCTAGCCAGAGAATGGGAGCAAGACCTTAAGCCAGACCAAGGAAACAAGGAAACTTTACCATGAGAAAGTCTGTGCCATTCTGTAGAACCTCTAGTTTTTAGTTATTCTATGGATCAAATAAGTTATCACCTGTATTTTTATTTTTCTAACTTTATTATTTTCGGAAATATTGCATAATGAAATTTGTTAAAAATGACGCGCATCACTAACTTAAAAATATCACATATTCTAATACACTAATTATAGAAACTACATTCAAATTCCATTCGAAATTTAAAAATATGTTCAATTTTTGAGATTTTACAAAACTTTAACTTTATAAATTTTCAAACTTTTATGAAAATTTAAATTTTGAAAATTGAATATTTTTGTAAACTCAATGAGCTAAATGATTAAGAAATATATTAATAAACGCACTGGAGTATTGTTGATAATTCCAGAAAAAATCAAAGTCGGATCTCTGTAACTTTAAGAAATATTAATTTTTTACGAACCAGTGTGCAATAGATAGGTGAAAGAGATGGGTTTTTGCGTTACCGGCGATAGTTTTCTTTGGATGTAACAGTAATTTAAGTACTTTTTAAAGTGGTAGAACTTAACGACTGCATTTGGTTAGTAAATAACGTATTCTTGACTCATGTTATGATATTTTGAAATGTTCTCCTCCCTCATTATGCACTTTAAATATTTGTACTCGCTTACCTTAGAATTCCTGAACTTTTGACAGTGCACAGTTCTAATCCCTTACCGAATTTAATTTCAGCTCTGGACAAAATTCCATTTTCTTGAAATGATTTAGCCACTTTTATTACGTTTTGGATTGCTGCGAAGTGTCGTTTAATTTTATTGTATCTCCAACTTCAAAAAAATTGTCAAAAATTAAATTTTCAATGTCTTGTGATATGGTGAGTGAAAGGAATCGATAAGTTTCTTAATAATGTCTTCCTTGTCAGATTTATTAATTGACGGCAAAGGAACGTTAGTGTGAAAAAAATTATCTATGGTACCACTTTGTACTGTATGAAATTTCTTGTGGGGATACCGTTTTTGTTGCAATTTTCTTTTCTTCACGGGGATATCTCCTACTGGAATTAAACTCTTGTTTATCTTCTCTACATTCATTTCGTAAACACTCGATGAACCATCCTAAGAGCTTAAATTGTCATTTGCCTGATTTCCACTATATTCACTGGACTTTTCGCTACTTTTGTTAATGCTATGGGAGCCATTGATCTCTAAGCTCTCTTCACTGACACAAAGCATTTTTGGAAAAAGGCTCAATTTTTTCTGACATGAATGACAAATTTGCCTATCTAACGACTCCTCTAAATCAAGAAGATCTTAGCTGTCCGGGTGACGCCGCGTTGAGGGCAGAATTTCGATCACCTTTTTCGCGATCTTCTTCATGGCTGGTCTGCGATCGCGAAAAGATCGCGAAAAAGATGATCGAAACGTCGACAATTCTGCCCTCTGGCGTCACCCGGACAGCCAAGATCTTTATGATTCTGGCTGCGGAAGCCTACGACTTCCTCTAAATCAAGTTACACTAATAAATTGTGGTCTACGTGACTTCGAGATTTTATTTTCTTAAAGTCGTGATCAGAAAGATTAAATTGATTAAAACATCTGTCGTATCTCATACGGTGTTTGCCACTCATGTTGCACTGTTATACACGATTCACAGAACAAGTTCTAGCACACTTCTCTTTATAAGATGCGTATTGCGAATGATGCCCATAAAATTTTACTCAAGTTCCTTGACAAGTGGTCTGTTGTACTTCACAAACAAGGTCAACAGGGTACCCCATCCCTAAGACGCAGAGGGACTCATCAGTAAAATTCGTTTCGCTGACACGACGAAAAGCAGTAAGTATATTCGGAGCATCAATGAATCATATTTTGCGGAGTACGCATATATTCCAAAATTTAATATAGGCAAAGCTATACAAATGATCATTTTTCGGGTAAATACGAAGCACGTCTCTTTTTTTGTTGTCCAGATTATCATACATTAAAAAAAAGCCGTGTCAATTGTTATGCGATTTGACGCCAAATGGATCGTATATGAATTCGTTTCACTGTCACCCATTCATTCTGTGGGCAGAGTGAACATCTGAAATACTAATAATTCTTGAAACTCTAATTAGACAGACATCATTCTTTTTATAGTTTTTCAGCACTTGGATCAAAGACTTACCGAACTCAAATCGTTAGTGCATGGGTAGGTAAAGCGCGCCCTTATACTTACAATTGATTTTTTAGAATTGTATGTGTGGAGTGCCCAATTTTATTTCTTAGTGAATTTTACAGGAAATTGATCAGGGAATACGCCTAGTTTTAAACGTTTTTATCTCATTGAGTTTACATAGAAATTTTCATTTTTTTAAATTATTTTTTTAATGAAAGGTTTATTTTAAAAATGTATTTGCAGAGTAATAAAATACACATTTAAAAGTACTAAATGAAACTAATCAGAATTTTTATATTAAGTACGTTCGGAGCAACAATTGATTATATTTTGTGAAGAACGTGTAAATTCCAACTTTTAATACAGGCATAACTACACAAATAATTAATTTTCAGGCAAATAAAAAAACACGTGTCTCTTTTTTTGATGTCCAAATTCAAGAGAAAATTATCGTAAATTAAAAAAAAAGTCGTTTGAACTCTTGTGCGATTTGACGTGGAATGGCTCTCATTCGAAAAATGTATTACCTTTCTCTCTGGAAATCCACCCGCGATCTTACAGAAAAAAATTATAAATCCAACGCGTGACGCTTGAAATGTATACCCTTTGCTGTTAATTAGGGCCAAGGAATTGTTATAATTAATTGAATTTCAGAATATCATTAATTGAAGTGCAGCGCCAAATTTGAATTACTTTTGGCCGCCTATGTGCCAACAGAGGGTATAAATACTGAAGAAACATTGTATACTTCTATTTCCGATACATTGCCAATTGTGCATGGGGTTCCGCAGGGTTCTTTTTTTATATTTTATAACCATGTCCCCACGAAAATCGAGAAGTTTCTATTTTACAATTCGAAACCCTTTTTTTATCTTCATAGCACTTGTTTCTTTCTTTCCAAAACATACCTTTCCCATTATTACACCATGATTAATAGTACATTCAGAACTTCTATTGGCTTTCTCACTACCACGGTAGCGGTAAAGACTCGAAAAAACAGCGAATTTTCGGTAGAAAAACTCGTATTACAGAGTCCTGGTAATGAAAAAGGGGATAAATCCAGTTGCTAAATTTAGAAAGAAACTAACATGTGGTGTTGCCAGAATCCATATTTTGTACGTCCTTGATACCAAAAAATCGATTGAAGGCAAAATGTATCTGTCCGCGAACAATGCTAGCGGCTAAACCGTTCAGCCGATATTCTCCAAAATTGATATTCCCCAATTGATCTGGCCTACTTCGCGGTCCCTTGAATTTGAAACCGATATTTTAATTTTAGGGGGTACGTTACATACAGGACCCCTGGAAGATTCACACAATTTTTTTTAAAAATGGCTTCGTTTTTGATTAAACTTTGTTATTGGATAGTGTGAAGGACGTTTAATAGAATGGTGCAGGTCTCATGTACGTTAAAAACCCTGATATTTCGAAAATTGAAAAATTCAAACTTTTTTCGGCACCTTCCTAAATCTACCATTATGAAGAATTTTTTTCTTAATGAAATGTGTTGACATTTAAAAATAATTTAATGTTCAATTTTTAAAACACACGAGTATTTTTTGCAAAATGTAGGGTCAAACATAGGACATTTTTATTATTCTTTAAACCATTTTATCTTAAAAAGGCACACATATTTTTATTAAATTTAGACCGTAGAAAAACGTAAAGGACGCTTAAGAGAATGGTGCACGTCTCATCTTCGTTGAAAAGCCAGATTTTACGAAAAAAATGTTCAGCGTCCTCCTACAACTACAATTGTGAAGAAACATTTTTTAATGAAATGTATTAATAAAAACTTCTTGAAATAAGGTCATGATGAGTTTTTTGAAAAAAGAAATATTGTTTGTGTAATGAAGTTACAAAGTCACCCGCTCCAAATTTACTTTGCTTCATGAACGGAAATTTAGAAGTATTTTGAGCCAGTTATATGATGCTACGTAAGCTAGAATGTGTTCAGAATTTCATATTTTTTTGTTCATTTCTTATATAGAAGCTTTTTTTTATACGTTTACAAATTAATCTTTTAGAAATTCTTTAAAACCTATTTTAAATATCTGAAATAAAATTGCTAGCCGATTGCTGCAGGATTATCAGACCGGAATGCAACAATGGCATTCCGCGTCGCGCTCGCGAATTTCTGTGCATTACTTCTCATTGTTATGACATCATTTATCCGTATAACAAGGAGTTATAATTGTGAATTTAGTGTTCATATTTGCTTAAAAATATGTAGTTTTCACATCAAATGTTCCACTATTTGTAATGAGTTTTACAAAATATGACTAAGAAGTATTAATTGGGAAGGAAATTGTGGGAAAATATTATTACATAACCATTACTAAAGTTGAGAAACTACTTGTTTTAGCACGTACATGCTGTCGTGGTTTCCCAAGTGTATTTGTTTGTCTTTATGTTAACATCTGTTATTGGCTTCAATACATTATTCTATTCATAAATCGATGAGACTTTCTCCAGTATTATTTAACATGGTTTCTCCTTATAGACCCACAACATCTTGTTCAGAGCAACCTACTTTACATAATAAAAGTTCCAATAATTACTTTTTATAGGCAATCACAAACTCATTTATTAAAACAAAATGCTTTTTACATTACAATGGTATCTTGAAACAAGAAACAATATACCATTGTAATGTAAAAAGCATTTTGTTTTAATAAATGTGTTTGTGACTATAAAAATTAATTATTGGAACTTCTATTAAGAAAAAACTTATTAACCGACAGCATATGTTTCATCAACCTACTTTACATTTCAAATTACCCATAACAATTAATTCAGTTTATTTACGCCCTCCTGTGGCGTCATGGAAGTAGACACACAGAAAACTAGGGATGCTGTCAGAAAACATACTTTATTGCATTAGTTGTAAATGCTCCACAATAGTGTAACGAGTACATACACCAGCAAAAGTGATTTCAACCAGCAATTTTTTTTTCGCTTCGAGACCCGATCTTATGTCAAATTATGTTTTGCGGGTCATTAACAGCGAAACATTGGTGTACGGCAAAACATGTCTGCCCGTGGATGTCTGCCAGTGCGTCTGTCCGTCAGTGAACTGTACTAGCGGCTAAACCGTAGGCAGGATTTTCACTAAAATTGATATTCCTAGATGTGGCTAATTTTTCGCGGCCCTATTTGAAATGGCATTTGCAGCGTACATTTGAAGAACATTTGAAGAAATGGTGCAAGTCCGATTTTCGTTGAACATCAATTTTTCGAAAATTTGCAAACGTCAAAATTATTTTGGCACTACAATACTGAAGAAAGACATTTACTTTATAGTGAAAACGATTTTTTAACTTTGGACCATTAAAGAAAGTAATTTACAATTGTTTTAGAATATAACTTTCACACAATTTGCAAGACATATTGGAAATCGTGAAACTATGATTTTCTGAAAATTGACTAATTTTTACCTCCTAGCTTTGGAGTAGACAGAAATGTATGTAATTCTGCGCGAAAAAACGGCAAATTTTTAGCAGAAAAACTCTTATTTCCGGGCCCTGATAACGAAAAAATGGATAAATCCAGTAGATAAAATTAGAAAAAAGTCTTCTAACACGTATAATCAGAATCCAAGTTCTGTGGGTCATTGGTACTGAAAATTCGAATGCGACGAAACGTCTGTCTATCCATCTGTTTGTGAACAACGCTAGCGGCTAAACCGTTCTGCCGATTTTCTCCAAAATTGATTTTCACCATGTTGCGGACCCTTGAATTTAAAACCAATATTTTAATTTTGGGGGATACTTTACATGAAGCCCCTGAATAGCTGTTCATATTTTCAAAAAAAGAAAAATTACTCCATCGTTTTTTATTCAATTTCGTTGTTGGATAGTATGAAGGAGTTTAAGAGAACGGCGCAAGTCTCATATTCGTTGAAAATTCTGATCTTTTGAAAATTGCAAAAGTTCCGAAAGTTTTCGGTTGATTGATTTTTTCGTGTTTCCGGGCGCGTCAACTGCTTCGGTCATTAGTCCCGTTAGTTTAGTGCATGTTTTTTTCTCGGGAGATGGCGGTGATCTTCCCCTGCTGGATGGTGAGATCCGGCACCGACCTACCGTCGGCTAGTGGGGTTTCACCCTAACCAAGACTCTCCCTCCAGCGGGGCACCGCCCCAGCCGGGACAGCCCCAGCCGGACAAGCTCTAAGCTCCCGACCGGTCTCCCGGAATATGTGGTAATGTAGTGCATGCTAGTGTAAGTGTGTGTGTAAGGGGAGAGGATAGGACAAGGAAGAGGAAGGACAGATCGCGCGCGGTCCGTGGCCCGTTTGTTGGGGGACTGCTCCGGCATTCGCCTAGTGTTGATCGGAGAAACCACGGTAAACTACCGATCAGAGCAGCCGGCCGCTAGAATTCTCCTCCAGACAGCAACTGAATTCGACCTAGCTGAAAAGTTAGTGTTGAAAATCCTGCCACCGTCACCGAACGTTTTCGGCATCTTCCTACAACTACAATTATGAAGATAAAGATTTTTTCCTTAATGAAATATGTTCCTTAAAATGAATTTTGAAATAAGGTCGTATACATTTTTTCGAAAATTTGAGTACTTTCCCGAAAATTTGCGTGATAATAAGGGTGAGAAAATACGTGCTATTTTGACACCATTAGTTTGTTTCCTTTTTTTGAGTAGAAGAACGTCTGCTTAAAAAAGGCGCCAGTTCGATTTTCGCTGAACTCGTACTTTTGAAAATTTCAAAAGTTAAAATTTTGTTCGTTATCTTTCTTCATCTACAATATTGAGGATGAAGATTTTTGGAATGTCATTTTAATAATCAAATCTAGAAATAATACCAATGAACATCTGTACAGTTTCGAAAATTGCAAATCCAGATCTTGAACTTTGTTTTTAATGCTTTGGGAAAGTTGCTGTAACTGTCAGGCTGATGGTGTAGGGGTATCGCGCATGATGTGCGAAAATCCCAATGTGAGGAAAAAACCTTCCTAGTGGCGGGAAGTACTTTGGCGGATTCAAGAAATATTATCTTATTACGAAACCGTTTCAAATAATGCAAGGCAGAACGGTTCGTGCTGTTTTAGCATTATACATTTTAAATTGTGACATATTACTCTGTGCACTTTATCAGGAATGTACAGTTTCCGATGTTCCGTAGTGGCCTATTAATAATAACTGTAATAATATATATTACAACACTAATGCTAATATACGATATTTAGTTACAACCACAATATCGAAGATGGAGATATTTAGTAAACATTTTGTTTTTGGAAAATATATATTTGAATATGATTAAGTGCAATTTTTTAAATATTAGTTTTCGCGAAATTTTGATATTTAAAAAACAAAAATAAAGCAGTTTTTGTAGAAAAGTAATTTTATAACGAAGATTGTACCAAAAATGGCTTCTAATTTTTTCTTTACATTTTTTTTATTGGACACTGCAAATTACACGTATATAATTTGCGCAGATAAAATTTTCGTTGAACTTTCTGAATTTTCAAAAATTGTTTAAGTACAAATTATACGAGAAAGAATATGCAGTTATAGTACCAATAGTTAAGATATTTTTTAATGTTTAAAGGCCTTAAAACAATTTTTAAGAATAGCTTGCTTTGCTTCTTAAATAGTTCTTGTTAGCGAGAACACTGCGGGCGGGAACAATCATTCAACAATACATCAAAGTCAATGTGAACGGAAGTAGTTGCTACTTTCAGCAGATCATGAAAATGGTTGTCTGTTAGTTTGTTGGGGTTTGATAATTTTATGAACTTCAATACTGAAAAAGCTCTGACCATTGTAAGCGCTTACAAACATTAAAGCTATTTTTCTGCCGAAGATATGAAGTTTGGGATAATTTTCTCCTGGCATCAGTCTACAAAATGCAATTCCAGTTTTTGATCTCCACTGAAAAAAGTGGGTCCCTTTGCAAATAACAGAATTTGAACTGAATGTAATCGTCCTGCTGTTGAATATCACAAGTTATTGGACTGTTAAAAAAGAGATGTGGCCGCTATTCTATGAAATCCAAAAATTGTTGACTACTAAATAACTCCTAAAGTATGCAGTACATAAAGCCATACTTAAAGCCGGAATGCAAAAGTTGAAATCCCTGGCTGAGTTTTCTTCCATGATTTCTTTGAAAGTGGGAAAATTAATTAGTTTTTTGGGGGGTGGGGGGTGATTTGAAAATTTTCAGTCTACTTACAAATCCGTCTAAATGCCTAACTCACTATCATTTCGACTCTGTAACTTCATGTTCAGTTAATTTAAGTGCAGAGTTACGTCTGGTATACAAACCTAAGTTACACAAAAAATGAAAATCGAGAATCTTTTCTTTCTTTTCCAATAAACTAGGTGTTTTGACGTGTACATTTAGATATTCAGTTACTTTTGTCAAATAAAAGAATAGTTGCAGTTTTCTTTGCTTAACAAGCGCACTTCCGGGAATACTGTTAAGTCACCAATCTCTGCCTCGATATCTATATATTCGACTATAGATAAGACGATGCCATAAGATTTATACATGCGAAAAAATAGACGTAATTGAAGAATAAAATATTAACCTAATATTTTTTAATGTGTTGCGGGCCGCTTAAAACAAGGAGGAGGGCCGCCAGTTGGCCATCTCTGGTTTATAGTGATATTGGAAGTTATTCTTGAATTTTCCTGAAACGATGTTCCATAAATCCTAAGAAGATGTAATTGTTTATAATAGTTGGGTAGCGAGTCTACTCAAAGCATCATTATTATGTGTAGTGTAATACTACAAATGAAAGATAGAAATTGTGCACTTCTAAGACAGCAATTGTACTTCCATCCACATGCCTCGCACACAATTTTTAACTGTTTTTGGCGTTATATAAATAAATTAATAAATATAATTGTCACTAAATTGCACCAACTTACTCCGTTCGAAAAGAAAAAGGAACAGTAAATCCATTTTATAGAGCTTTTATTCCATGAACATAATTTACATAAAAATTACCATTTACTCAATACAATTCTTTCGGAAAGATGATGGAAGCCCAATTATATGTAATCTGTGAATTTTGTTTTATTTCTCATGATATTAAATATTAAATTCAGTTCAATAATATTAAAAAAATATGTAAAAGATTGATCAAGTGTGAATCGAAAAACTTCAATCTTAGTTGGGCTGGATTTGAGTTTTTCGGCGTGTTAGACAAAAGACATGGAATAAAAATTGCAAGACCATTACATTTGTCCCTAAAATATTTCATATGCATACATCAAGTCCATTTCGTAAGTATTTTTTCATTTTCATTTTCCGAAGTGCGAAGAAAAACATTATTGTACCTTGTTCTTCTTTCACGCACGCAACAACATAGTATGTGACCTCCGATATGTTCCATCACAAAAATAATTAGTCCAAGTAACGTACCAAAAATCAAAATATAAAAGCAACCTATTAGTTGTTCCCCGGTTAATGGTTGGGGATAACGCACTACGTCTCCTTCTTGTATAAGCAAGCCATGCACAGTCATTTTGTGTCGTTGGGCAGACAACCAATAGTCGTACAGGCCAGCTCCCAACGCACGTAACACAAACTGGTTAAATGCTTCATAATGTGGAGCATTTTTCTCAATTAAGTATCCACCATGACCAGGCGAAATTACACACTCGGGTACGAAATGGAGCAAACGTTCGCCATCAGACGTAAGGTCAATCGTTCGAGAAAACGTATCGTACAAAAGCGACGCTGTTAAATAGGCACCGTTACCTTCTTCCGCAATGCTCTTCAATCTCGGTTCCATAGAATCTCGCCCGTTTTTCTCCATCACAAATTTAAGTGCTAAGTTTTTCATGGCTGGCGTAGCTTCAGAACTTTCCAGAATTGTGCGGAAATTGGCGTAAGCATAGAGATTTTCTATAAGACTTTCGGCTTCCTCCATGGTTTCAGGATCGGGGTAGCGAGGGTGAGTTGCCAGAAACCCAAGTAGCTGCCCGGTGTACGCGTTGCACAACAAGAGCGAAAATAACAAAAGAGACACCAGAAGTAATCTCTGAGACGATGTGACAATTCGCCGACTGCAGCCACTGGAAATTATTGTCTGGAAAACATCGAGAAGTGCTCGACTGAAACCACGAAGTTCTCTGGAAATAGAAGTCACTTTGCTGTTGAATTTAGAGAAACGAAATGTTACATACCAAAAAATACTAACTATGAGCAATGAAAGAATTATAGCTGTCCAAGTAGTCTTTCGGTACGGTAGTAGTAAAACCACACTAAAAGGAATAAAAGGAGCTCTTTTCATCACTAAGCACAATGGAAATGTTGTTAAAGCTGCTGAATAGTCTACTGCCTTATAGCGTTCAGAGGTAAGGTAGTAATTGTTAAATGAAACACCAGCTGTACCATTTGCAACGCAAATATATTCACTAGTTTGATTTTTGTTTTCCAATCCATTCATTTTTTTAAATAACTCCATCATCATAAAGTCGGGGCCGTCTAAGACGGGGCGGCCATCTTGACGTAGCCACTTAAATGTTAACTGCTTTATGTTGGAGCAGTGTGACAGGGATTTTGCACTTCGTTTCTCTTCGGCAAGTGTCTGGAATATCAATAAACTCAAAGTTCCAAAGAAAACATACCACATTTCCTCAATGTACTGTACCTTTGTTCTTCTTCGTTTGCTGCTCCAATGGTCATTGGCAAAATTATGAGGTACATATTCTATTAATTCAAAAATAGTTGAACAGTTTTGAATGTTTGTAAAACATAGTTTAGAATCCGTTCTGAATGCCCATTCTTTTAAAATATCTTCAGATATGCTTGATGTGCATTCAGTATTACTGGAGCCTGTTTGATTCATCTCTCTTACCACCCATGTAAGTGCTGAATGTTCGTTGAGAGAAGCTTTGATGGATTTTTGAAAATCTGTCAGTTCATCTATATTTTCAAGAATGATGATATGAAATATAGCTCCACCAATAAGGATAGGGGGATGTCTAGTTAAATCGTAATCTCGGGTGATGATGGCAGTCGAAGTATCTGAGTGGAGATAACGAGACAGTGTATCTTGAATCTGCTTTCAGAAAAAAGGCATTTATTAGTACTCAATCAATAAATTTTATTGTAAGTAGTTCTATATTAATCGTTAATAACAAAATAAAAAATAAACAATTGTATTGTAACAAATGTATTACGATAGAATCTTGACATTCCCGGGTAGACAGGTAATAGTGTCCATGGGAAATTAAATACATAATTTACGATCTTTAAATAAAGTACCTGAATATATATGAAATTACATTAATTTTGTACTTAGTTGTTTCAAATTTAACAATATATTAATTGAACAAAAAAATTAAATGAATTTTCCTTTTTGAAATAATTACATAAAATTATTTAAAATAATGAGAATTAAAGAATAATTATAAGATTGTTGAAATTATTCATTTTCTTTTCTTCTGAGTACCATTATGTTCTTGGTTTTGCTAAGTTTATTCAGTTCCTTCGAGATTTAGATGTATGTGCCGGAAGAGCGTGAATGAATGCCTTATCATTGATGATTTGGATATGATGATTTGAGAAATCATTATTTTATAACATAATTACATTAAGTTATTCGAGAAGTTATTTCAGTTATTCGAGATAATTAATTATTTACCTTACTCTGACATATGCTGTTCTGCGAAGTACGAATTGCTACCGCACCAAATTTATTTCCTTGCACACATTGTAGAACATCATTGTACGCATCGTTCGAAGGTCGTTCATTTCGAACAACACTCATCCACATATCACCTTCGATCCCATTTGTTATTACAAAGTGAAGGAAAATGACTAAAATGCATTGTTCCATTATCACTTTCTGAAATGAAAAGAGTAAAAGCAGCTTCGTTCAGCACATATTCAAGAAGGAAAGGAATTATGGTGATCGTTAACAAGATGGAAATTTTAATAGTTTCGAAAAAATACCTTATTAATTTAGCATACTGATTATACACTGAATTTTCAAAGGGTGTTTGTAAACAATTTGTCTCTGGCATGGAAGTTAAAGATTTATGGCAGTTTCGGTGCCGATTACATTATTTAAAAAAATCCTGTAACCCAGAAATAATGTAACTTCTATGTGTAACTATATATAAATATAAATACTATTCATGCAGTACAAACTTTTACACGTAGCAGTATAAACGATGCAACAGTAAAATAGTGCTCGCAACCTGTGAGTGGGTGAATCTGATGTCTCTGCTGCCTTCGGTTTGTTAGTTAATGATTTTTTATGTGGCGTGACTCACGCCATCAGGCCCGCTCTTCCGTCTGACCAGGCAAATTTCGCTACGTTCCTTTCACCATCTAGCGGAGAACGAAGGTATTATATCGGGCGACGAAACAGGTAATTTTGAATTTAGCTCAGAGGTTTCTTTTCTCCTTGAAGATCTTTTGCATCCAATAAATATTCTTTTTTCTAGGGCTTTTATCCAGCCAACAGCCGGTTACCCTTTACGTCCCAATGGGACGTATATTCGACCACACACAAGACCAACACATTTGCGGGCTCCTTTGATCCGGCTTTACTTCGATGGAACACGTACGGAGTATTTTTTCGCCCTTAAAAATCCACGGCTTCGATCTGGTTTGAACCCGCAATCTTGGATACAACAGCTCGATATGCTGAGCGTTATACCACGCAACTCGCGACTTACACCACGAGACCGTTACACCACTTTGTTACACCATGCGCGAGTCTAATGCGTCTTCTACTGAGACAAGCGTGATTATACCACGCAATACCACGCTGACCGTTATATCACGCCACTCGCGAGTTATACCACGAGACCGTTACACCACATTGTTACACCATGCGCGAGTCTAATGCGTCTTCTACTGAGGCAAGCGTGATTACGCTGAGCGTTATACCACGCAACTCGCGAGTTATACCGTACGCATGCGGGAGCTAATGCATTTTCTACTGCGGCAAGCGTGATTATGCCACGCTAACTCGCGAGTTATACCACGACCGGTACACCACTTTGTTTCTTCATGCGCGAGTCTAATGCATTTTATACTGCGGCAAGCGTGATTATGCCACCGAGCGTTATACCACGCAACTCGCGAGTTATACCACAACCGGTACACCACTTTGTTTCTCCATGCGCGAGTCTAATGCATCTTCTACTGCGGCATGCGTGATGCGACCGGGGTGACATGCGTGATCGGCGAATTATTTTTTGTTCTCTCTTCACGATAAAATTGTAAGGTTTGCAGGTTGCATGATTGCAAATATGAATACAAAGTTTGTGCCATATATTTTAAAACCTATATAATTGTGATACAATAAGGTTTAACCTTTTTTGTCCCGTTTAGCGTTGTGACAAAAAATAAAATGTCTCGTTTTTGTGTTTTCAAACTATTATCACATTTCTTTAACGACATACCCGGACGTGGCACGGGCGTGATGGAACAACAGTAAAAAACAACACAAAACAATATCTTCCGGAAGCATAGTTGCAAACATTTAAGCGATTTTAATCGTGAATTCATCCTTAAGCGATGTCACATGCTCTTCAAGCAAGTAGCTTCCAACTCACCCAAAAGTCTTGCTTTCCCGAGTATTTCATTGTAATTTCTGGACCTTAAGTAATGTGTACCCTAAGTCGAATTTGAAATGTCATAGCTGAAATATCGTCAGCGAGAAAGAACATTTTTCAACATATTCATAAATAAGGTGCGGAGATAGTACGGTTGCAAATATATATGCGATAATATTTAAAATTTTTCATTGCCTGCTTTTTCTCTAAACGACCCCTTGTGTCCAATGTAACCAATTTTGAACATGGGTCACAACAAAAATAAAGAACTCTGGATCAAGTACAATATGTTAAAGTTGGCGTACTTTTAATTGAATGCCCCGGAAGTCATCTTGGTGTCATCGTAATATTGTTTGTGCCTGTTGCAATTCGTACTTCTTCTATGTCCTTATGTTCTCCTGACTCATGCGTCCATAGATATCTTCGTCTAGAATGCTAGAAACACTTCAAACTGAACTCCTACTTTATCTTATCTTTAATAATATTCTAAATGATAAGAAATTAAACCCAAAAATATTGAATTGAATTAAGCTGTAGAACAGCAAGACCTCTATTGTTATGTGTAGAACGAAACACTTCGCAATATATGATTGATCTTCAAATCTTGAACATGTCCTTATAAATAATAAATATTTAATTAGATACCCTCTTATACTTTGCGTTACATTTCACTAAACACATCAATCGATAAAAAAATGTTTCAGGTGCACTCTACTCGCTTTCTCATCATGAACTGAGCAGTAAGTATGTATTTTTATTGCGTTATTATGAAAAAGTTTTTCCTCAATTTTACTAGACAACGATAAATACATGCTAAATCGGAGTGATAAGATGCACTATACTTAATGGAAGTTCAATGTTTCCAGATGCATTGCAATTTACAAAATCAATAGAATGAATGGATCTGTACTGCATTTGGGCACATTAACAAGATATTAACAAGATTTAGACAGAGATTTAGAATGTTGATTACTAGATATAGGATTTTCATGCAAATGTATGTTTTTATTTAAGTTTGGTAGATGTTTCAAACTTTGTAAATATGTTTCATGAAAACTCGTTAAAAAAATGCATTCTTTATCCGTGCATGTTTTGGTAGTTTTTTGGAGAAATTCATGCATAATGCATGTTTGGACGTTTTTAAATTAATACTGCATATTTAGACTTCCATCGAGCAGATTAAGTACTTTCTTATAACTTCTCGGCATAATTTGTGAATATTAAAACTGACGTACATTTTGTTTAAATAGTATATTGATAAATAGTATACCAGGATCCTGATTGCACGCAACTGTTTTTAGTGCTTATACGACGCATTTTAACCCTCCGGTTCACTACTTGGATTTGCGACGCGAGTAGACGTGCGGGGAGCACCGATCAGGAAATGAATTATCAACGCCATCTGATACGTCGGAAAGGATACGGAAGCCAAAATACTTTGATAAATGACAATTGGAGAGGAATTTAATCAAGAGCAGGCTCTCAGTCTGCTTGCGTGCATTAGAGGATTAACACAAATGTCAAAATTGTGAAGTTAAGTATAGAATGACTTCTTCTAAAGCTTCGTGTGTAACACTTCCCATTCAATGGATTGGAAACCACGATTTCTGGAGGACGGATGGAAATGTAATTTATTGCAATTGCTGGAATAAAGAAGTAAATAGGCTAACTGTAAAAATTGATCCAAAAAAATATTTTTACTGACGGTGCCGAAATGTTGAGGGCTCAAGTCTAATGTTGCTGCAGGAATTATATAATTTGAAATACTGAAACTCAGAAAAGGATAAAACAATGTCAATCAAACAGATATACAACGAAACACAAAACTTTAATTTTTATTGAAGTGAAAATAATTATTTTCGGGATACTATTCATAATTTTTTAGCAGTTTTGAGATTTCTCTGGGGTTCAAGAAATTTTGTAAAATATGTTTGGCGCATTGTTTTTAAATAATTATTGTGTGTGGTAGTATGTATATTCTTTCCAAACCTTTTTCTCGAGTTTCAGAGTTTTACCTCTATTATTTTTAATGTTATTGAAAATATTGTAAATGTGGAGTATTTCATATTTTCTTTTAATTTCGTTTAAAGTATTAGTAGCGTGCTGTGTCTGTAAAAATAATATTTTCATCAACAACAGAGAGTAATACGACAAAACAAGTACGTACTACACCTGATTTCTATGATCAAATCTCAAATTCGAGCGTATATAATGTCTGCCTAGATAGTTTGTACCTAGACGTTTAGCTCAATACATTTGAGTAAAGTACGCATTTTTAAATTAAATCTGACATTAATTTGCGTCAAAATTTGAGTAAAATTTGTTTTAAAACATGGTAATTTTGCAGCAAAATTCTAATATTCTTCTTAAGAAGTATGTATCTCTGTATAATGAGCTGATTAAATGTAATTTATTAAAAGCACTAAAATATTATTAAATGTATTTATGCAAGTTAAATGCAATCTATGCAGATTAAATGTTCTAAACAGTTTCATGTAAACCAACACTTTGCATCTACTTTTCATAGTGATAAAGCTAGAGAAAGCAATGAAGTTACGTCACGCTTACTGCAATTTTTTGTTACAGAGGCAACATTGAAGCCTTGGTGTGGTGCTTAATAGAGGCAAATATACCGTTCGAAAAAGTAGCAAATCCAACGTTGAAAGGATTTCTAGAGAAATATACAAGACAGGATGTTGTGTACAAAGTAAAACAACAACAGTTCTTTCACCATAAGTTTATTTCAGTAAAGCCACAATCTAAATCAAGTCCGAAATACAAGCCAAGTTCCAGTCCGCCAGAAGAATACACTCACCGTAACACACGCACTTCAAAACCGAACTCACCACTATTGCTAGGCACTCGCTTGCTGCTCCAGAAATGTCCTACCGACTACCGCCCCGGGTGAGACCCTATAAATACGCCCCGAGGCATCGGAGAGTGTCTCTTACTTCCCGCCTCCGTGGCGGGGCATCGAGGGGAAATGCCCCTCCTGTGACCGCCTTGCTGACGCGGTCCGGTGGCCACGGAAAAGCGCCGCCGCTTGCCCTGCTCCTGGTGGCGTCTTCCCGTACTCCTCATTTCTCAACTGGCCGCGCCCCCGGCACAACCCTGCAACAGCCACAGTGGGCCGCAACTATGTTGGCCGGTACAGTGTGCCCACTACGGGCACAAATGCTGTTATACACAGCACAGGACATCCCGGATCCATACACAGGAAGAAAAATTATCTTCCTTATCTTCAGAAAATAGAATCAGGTCTACCTCTAGTGGAGTCATTAAGTGTCTGGAATTAATATTTAGGAATGTGGGCATGACTGCTACGGAGAAATTACGTATACTGTTAAATTCAAATTGTGACTTGAAATTTCTCCAAAATGTAAAAAAAAATTATTTGAGGTAAAAAATCAAAAAATGCAAAATTTGACCTTGCATTGATTTATATTTCGTCTTTGAAATAAGCTCCAATTGCGTCTTGTGACGTAAAAGTTCATTCTGCATTCAAAAACATTTTTTTCTGACAAAGGAATGAATTTGACGCAGAATAGTTTAGAAAAATTATTAATTGTTCACTTTTACAAAAATTTAAGTAAAATAAAATTTGATTGTGCATGCTTTATCCATTTTTACCCAGCATCGTGAATATTTGACTTTTTGTTAGCGCATGTTTGCATGCATATTTTAGCATTTGATAGTGCATGGAAATCCTCACTCAATTCATTACAGACCATAATCTCAATTTATCATTCTATTATTTAAGCTTCATATACAATCTACTGACGGATATTGGCAGACAAATAGGATATTTTTCTCTCATTCTTACAACAACGACATACTAGTATCATTGTTTTACTACTTATGGTTATTCTAAGAAATAGAATAAACAAACGACAAGGTACTTTTAATTTAATATATTTAAATTGTATAAATATTTGATTTGAGTGTAATATTTACTTTTTCTGTACGCGCCAACTGCTATATTCATTCAAACCGTTAAGCATTGAATCACGGGAAGGGTAGATCTGCTTATCGCTCTACGCGAACTGATGTCACGGGGTACTCCTTCAAATTCTTCTAACCGAAACTTCTTTAAGACTTTTGTGGCATAGGTGGCTACCGCACAATAATTCTCTTGGGAGACCAACATCCTGGTGACGATGGTATCAGGAGTAACTTCCTGCAGGAGGAGTCGATGGAGTTCTTCCCTCTCCTCAACGAAGCGTGGGCAGTGTAAGAACTCGTGGTCCGCATCTTCAACCAGTGGACTGTGCAGTGTAGAAACGTCAGTGTGTGTGTGTGTGTGTGTGTGTGTGTGTGTGTGTGTAAGGGGAGATGATCCCGCTCTGTCTGTGATTCATTTGTAGTTAGATGGATGGTGCCTTATTTTACATGGCGAGACTCGGGTCATCAGGCCCACTCTTCCGTCTGACCACGCAAATCTCACTACTCTCCTTTCACCATCTAGCGGAGAAAAAAGGTATTACTCGGATGACGAAACAGGTGATTTTGAATTTAGCTCAGAGACTTCATTTAGGCTTGAGTTTCTTTTACATTCTACAACAAACAAATCTACAACATGGGACAGCCGGCTTTACTACGAAGGATTTTTTTCTCCCTTAAAACCCACGACTTTGATAGAGTTTGAACCTGTAAATTTGAAATCGAGTACAACAGCCCGATAAGCTAACCGTTATTTCACCGAACCCACTATCTGGGGTATTGCTCCAGCATTCGGAAACTGAGCATTCTATCCTGCTGCTTCAGCTTTCAGAACATCAGGCCGCTAGACTTCTGCACCAAACAGTGGTTGATACCGACTTACGAAACTAGTGTCGTGAATCTGCCGTTGTGTGCACTCCAACTGTAGGACTTCATGCTCAACGAGGCTGCATAGCTGTTCGCGTAAGAATCGTCACATTTATTATTTACTGTCTGAACCATTGAAACTAAGGTTGGTTGGTTGTTAGTGATTCCGGGCACGTCAACTGCTGAGGTCATTAGCCCCGTAATTGTAGTGCATTTTTTCATCGGGAGGTGGGAGGTGCCTTTCATTGGGAGGTGGGAGGTGGGAGGTGCCCCCTCTGGATGGCGAGATCCGTCGCCGACCCACCGTCGGCTAGCGGTGTTTCCCTCAACTAGATATCTCCCACCTGCGGGGCGCCGCCCCAGCCGCGACAAGCTCTAAGCTCCCGACCGGTCTCCCGGCATGTGTGGTAGTGTAGTGCACGATAGTAAGCGTGTGTATGGGATAAGGATATGTCACGGAAGAGGAAGGAAAGATCGCATTTGCTCCGGCATTTGCCTGGTCTTGATCGGAGAAACCACGGAAAACTACCTATCAGAGCAACGAGCCCCTAGAATTCTCCTCCAGACAGCGAATGAATTCGACCTGCTGACAAGTTGACTTAGCTGACAACCCTAGTGACGAAAATTCTGCCGCTGCCGGGACTCGAACATAGGACCTCCCGGTTAGAGGCACTGCAGTTGATGCACTGAGCCACCTCTTCCCTGAAGCTAAGGGATCGTGCATAAACTTAATGTGTCATTTGTCACTTAATGTGTCATTTGTCACATTCATAAAATCAATAATTTATTGATTTTTGATTTATGCTTTCTATAATTACTCCGCAAGAGTGTTACTCTGGCTGAGACTATAGGTCACATAGCGACCAGCGCAAGCGCTGGGCCCCGTTTCTGGCGTCTTTTTACCACCATCGCCCCTTGGCAGCAACGACCAGTACCTTCTCCCAGGACCGCTTCCGATGGTCCGCTACCGCTGACTGTGCACGCCAACATTGCCGCTGCCGCATGCACTTCAAGGCCTTCTGATTACCCCTTGAAACTGGGGACAACTCTAAGGTGTAAGGATGTGCTAATGTCGCCGGGTACAGCAAAAAGTGAGGCTTGCCAATATGGCCCGATAAAAATTTAACTCATTTACGGGAAATACGAAATATGCAGGGATCAAGTATGTACAATGACTATTCCGCTAGAAGAAATTAAAAGTATTTGTGTTTTACATACATCAGTGATGTCAAGACTTCAGCGGGAGGCCGTGGCACGACGAAATCACCTTTCCACGCAATGGATCATCTCGCCACAAGAAAGCAGTTGCAGTCAAAGTCGCCCTGGAAGCTTTTACGTTTTACACGTGAAATACGATTAGGTGAGATATAGATAAATAAATTTAACGATTGTTATTTTTATTTATATTTTCACTTTTACGTCGTCATTATCGAGAAAGCGGCGGTGTGACTACGGATAGTTTCCTTTCACACGCCAGTTCTGAGAACCTCATGGCACGCCACGAAGTCACCAGTAGGAGCCTTGACATCACTGCTTCACAGGTAAAATGCGCCAATCAGGGCGGTGTATCAAAAAATGTATTGCTTTTTATATACGATTTTTCTTACCGTTCATCCTTACTGGCAAATAATAAGCTGCAACTCCTCTATTTTAGGAGGCGGTTTGTATCGATTGCTGTGTTGATGTGCAATAAACCCCGTATGTATTAAAAGATAATGTCTTTGATTTTAACGTGATTTCAATTATTTTCAATATTTGGCGCATATTGGAACTCTGTTGGACATAATTTCATTCGTGGAAAAATCCTACTAAACACCACTCGTGAATTGGAAATTCTCCAATAAATCCCTTCTCGCTTCGCAAGTAGGGGATTTATCGAAAATTTCCAAAGCACGCGTGGTATTATAATATTGCAAGCAAAATCTGTGGCTATATGCATCGCGAATCTTTTCCACCGAGTTCGCCTCCTTGTGTCTCCTCAGCAGACGCCTGTCCCACGTGTCACTTCAATAACATTGGCAGCAGTCTGCCTTTTAATTTCTGCAAGAAGGCACTAGGGTAGGGCCCGCCATTGAAATTGTCTCCACCAGTGTATACTCCGACATTAGGTCAATGCTATACCTCCTGCCCTATAAAATGAATCATTTTAACTAATTGGCGAACGTCCTTCTCAACGGGGCTCGTGGCCGCATAAACTTGGTTACCACTGTTAAAAAGATTCATTTTATAAGGCAAGAAGTGTAACAATGATCTAATGTCATCTCCACAATAGAAAAATCGAAGTATATTAGTATATTAGGAAGTTAAAACGCTCTGCTACACGACTGCTGCAAGCCCCTCGCACGAGCTGTTTCCCAACGACGCTTCGGATTAAAAGCCAGGCTATTGTTCGAATAGGCTTTCAGGGGAGAGATGGCTCCGTTATCCAATCCGAGGCTTCAAATTCTGAATATCCCACTGCAGAGTTGCCGATGATTATTACGAAAAAAAAGTACATCCTAAAGCGTGAAGTAACTGAAAATTGAAGAGCGCCATTTGAGTGTATTATTTGTTTGGTTATGTGTCAAGTGTGTGTTTCTGTGTCGTCTACTGTTGTGTATTCCCACTGCAATTTCATCTTGCTACTGCTGCTGTTGTTGTCATCATATGCAAGAAAGGCCACGTGACTGCCGCCGTATTTGGCAACATCTCGCTACCCCACCCCCGCCCTCAGTAGACAGAATTATTCGCACAATACTTACCCCTAGTGTTGTGCAGTATTTAAATACTTGTGTTTAAAATACGTATTTTCCATACATTTTGTATGTGAAAACTTGTATTTTTTTTTGGACATGTATTTTAGAGATGTATTTAAGTATATAAAATAGGTGTATTTAAAAAAACAAATACTTAAAATACTATAAATGGAGATTAAGTTTACGATGATTCTTTCTTTTCGTTTGATTCTGCTAGTGAATGAACGTCAGTGACATAAAAATAAAAACATCTTTCAGCTGTTGAATTTAAACATTTCTCTTCATTTTTAATGATAAATCTGAATCATTAAAAATGCTCGACAATTATCCGACAGCAAAACTTCATTTATTCCAAGTATGACAATGCCCTGTTTTCCCATTTTATTATTTTGAATGTATATACGCACTATAGAGAAAGTCATGTAATGCTACGGACAATTGATTTCAATATTTCAACGGAAATACATATTTTTGGGTCTCCTAATACCGAAATATTGTTTTCTTCAAAACGTCTGTCCATTCGTCTAGGGCCTAAACCACTCAGGCAGCTTCCCGGACACTTTCAAAATTTCCTTAAAAACGGCTCCATTTTTTCTTTTAATTTCTCGTAAGAATAGAGTAAAATAAACGTACAAAGGTGGCTTACGTCCGATTTTAATGTTTAACTGTGAATTTTCGAAAACTGCGAAAATTTGAACTTTTTTCGGCGTCTTCCTACAACTATAAAATTGAAGATAGAGATTTTTACTTCAAACGAAATTTGCTGTCCATAATTAATTCTTTCATTAAGGTCAAGTACATTGTTTTGAAAATTTTAGTAGTTTTTGTGCAATCGTGCGTCCAATATTTGCAATTTTAAAATATAACAAAAACAAGATTTTCTGAAAAACGGCTCCTAATTTTTTCTATAAATGTTTGGTAGAGTTAGTGCCAAACAAACCCTACACGATTACATAAAAGCCATATTGTTGTATTGTTTTGTTTTTTGAAAAATTACAAAAATTTAATTTTTCTGACGTGTCTCCCTCGTCGGTAATACTTAAATTAGACGCAATTTCTTCACATTATTGTATTCATTGCGTTCATGTGCTTTAAATAATATTAAATAAAGTTTTTCGAAAATAACAGTTTTCTGTGAACATGATCTTCAAATTTCGCATTTTCAGAAACGCTCAAACGCCATTTTCTCAAAAATGGTTCCAAATTTTTTCTTCAAAGTTTTCCAACGGATAGTGGTAATGGCACTTTTTAAAATGACGTAAAGTTAATTTTGGTGTATTCTTTTGTTTTTTCAGAAATTGCATTAACGTTTTTTTTTAAACATGCCTCACGCCGTTAATTTGCACATTTCCATCGATGTGCAGACATTATAGTATTTGTAAATGGAAGTGCTCAAAATGACTTTATATGATATGTTTTGAAAACTCAATATATTCCTGTGGAAAAGAGCTTCAAATTTCGAATTTACAGTAAAGCTTAATTGTCATTTTCTTAAAAAGTCTTCAAATTTTTCAATGGAAATTTCTGTTTAGGCGGAGGTTTTACTCTTCTATACAATTCTTGAAGTAATATTTCGGTTCTTTTATATGAAAACCGATGTTGAGAAAATGTCAAAAAATATACTTTGGGCGACAATATATGGCAGCTGGCAAGAGGATGGGGCAACACCGTAAAACCAGTCCGCATCAAGGAAATTAGAAAACTTTACTACGAGAAAGTCTGTGCTATTCTGTAGCACCTCCAGTTTGTTCTTTATATTTTCTTTCCTACAATAATATTTTGATCACTCATTGATAATTTTTACCAAACAAGTAATCACCGCGTAAAATGTTAGGGCGTCCTCCCATCCAGAAGCCCTATGCCCAATGTGTTCTTGCCTGTAACGCGGCGTGCAGGGTCACCGCTTAGAGACGTATGCGAATTGGACACCGAGCAGGATACCTTATCTAGTTCGCCGATGCTCTTCAGGGCGCTCCAGAGGAAAGGAAATTGGTCTCATCTTTCCGATCTTCGCAATGTTTAGTGAGCTATGTGTTACCAAGAACCAAAACTTACCATGAACCCAAATGTCTTCAAAAATAGTACTACCGGATTCTTTCGCTTTTAGAAGTTAGAATGACACAAGTTTTGCGGAGTTTTCTTCGATATTAGTTTGGTATTAAGATTCACAATTATTATATTTACTGTACTATTTGAAATATTTTAAACGCGTATGTATTTAGCAATTCAAACCCGAAGTATTTTATGTCTGTATTTAAATACTTATTGACAGAGTATTTTGGCGAAGTATTTAAATACTAAATTTAAAGTATTTTGACCAACCCTACTGGCCCCTGACTGGGATCTCCTACGTTTTCCTGCACCTACCTTCGCACTTTTCTGGTGGTAGCCAAGCAAGACGTGTGCGTCTGAAAGCTCCGCAGTCCGGAGCGCGACCAAGTGTAGAAACCTTGAGTGATGTCAGCAGTTGTATGCTCACATCTTCCTCCACTTTAACTGGCACGTGTGTTGCGATGCCGTCCCATGCAGGCAGTCACCGTTCCCTGGGAGCTGAACAATAGCTCTAGCTACCAACACGAACGTTGTCTTTTACTGGTCTTAACCATGGTGGAAATAACAAGGTGTAGCGGTGTGCATGCCGCCGACTGTGGACCAATAATATTATATCCCACCAACTGTGCGCCAAATTCAAATTATCCACGCAGGCGCGGACATTTGAAAATTATTTAAAATAACGATATTTGTTATTAAAATTACTCGTTTAATTTAGTGAAGACCTTCAATATTAGTTCATTGGTGATATTCATGAAATGCTCGCAGTTTAAATATTTCAGGTCTTGTATACAAAAAGTGTGAACAATGACCTGACCTAACCTACAATATTTGACCACGTTATTATAATCACTTTTCTATTTCATTTCTTTTAAAATTATGTTTTCTACTATTTGGGGGGATGTGTTCCACACGTTTGTCACTCTTTATTTATGGGCGTTTTGAGACAATTTGTCCCTGAATAAGTACTGAAGAAATAATCTGAAGGTACAAAAATAATCTTGCTTCTTGCAATGTGCAACATTGTGTCACATTTACTTTTGAAAGAGTTGTACCTTCCAGTAAATCTAATTTGCCGTTTTTATGTAGTCAAGGAAAATATAATGGTGTACTTCCTTTTTTCTTTTTTTAAAGATTTGTCATTAGAGGAATCAATGGGCGGCATTGAGTTCGGTCTAACTTTCATATCAAAGATAACTAGAATAATAACAATAATTAATACCAAAATTATAAGACAATCAGCAGAAATATTAACTTATTTTGGTTAAAGAAATGTGATACAATTTCCTAAATGCCAAGTACAGAAGATGAATGACAGCTATTTTTTGTTCGTGATTTTTGAGTTTTTAAAGACTACTATATGTGGCCAGGTATAGTAAACACTCAATTTCACTTTTATTTGTATTTTTATAATTCCTCTACATAGTTTCAGATTCAGTGTTATTTCCACCATGGTCTTAACTATTACGGTCTGTGTATCACAACTCAGAAGTGATTACCTCACGTTCAGTTGTTTATTAAGTGCTCTATTTATCCTGAACTCCTGAAAGTTATTAGGAAGTTTTAGATATCATTACCTGACAACAACGTATAAGAACTACAGATGTTAGATTGGCAAATCAATTCTGACTCCCTGATACTTTGGGTCACGTAATATTTAGCAAGAGCATTACGCACAAATATATGATCGCTTGTGGTTTAATAGATTTTCGCTTAATTACATTATTACGCCAACAAGCATTTTATAATCATTTTAATTTGTATTCCTTTTTATTTACTTATGTTACTATACAATGCAAATGTCGAATCCACTGGCTACGTCCCCTGGCATAGTTTTATGTTGTCTTGTTGAAGTATAAGCAGTGACTTACTATGTTACTCGTATTAAATATCGTTCATGTTATCAAGTCTATCATTATCAAATTCCTAACCTTCTCCCTCCATTGACTGAGTGTAGATCATTCTGCTTTCTGCATGATTAAGCATCAACATCAGCCAAGAACTTATCCAGCTATCGTATAATTTGTGCGTGAGGGAGCACATCCACCTGTTTTACATGTATCATTACCACAATGTGTGTAAATGAAAGTTTTCCAAACACTTCAAAAGTGCCTTTCAAACATCTTAGCATGTGTCAACAGTAACATTTGAATCGTTGAATATTTCTTCAAAATACAAAGCTAGAAAAAATCGCCGTTTTCCGGCGCACGATTACATAACTTTCTCTTCTTACGAAGTATTCGTAAGGCGAGAAAGTAAAAATTTCAATAACAAATGTCCAAACTGTGTTTTTCATATGTACTTATTACCATTAAAAACGCTGCCGTTTCCTACACTTTAAAACATATATAGTATTTTGAGATCGATTTAAAAGTAATGACAATGAAACTTAATGAAAGAACTGTGTCAATACCAAACGGTCGTGAAACCATCTTACACGCGGAAATTGGCCACGAGCGTACAATGCTTTAGCAATCTTGATTGAATTGACATCTAGCATTCAAGAATTCCAAAACTTGTTTATATGTTTCGTTTCGAAAGTCTATGTCTATTGACAATGTAAAATTTGCAATAGACCTATAAGATTTTGCGAAAAAAATCCTTTAAGTTGACTGTCCTATTTTTAGGGCAATGTAAATATTTTAATTAATACAATCAATTCCTCAATATAAGATCATCAAATCGTTGCTGCGAAGTGGCTGATTAATAATGAACACTGTGGATGTTATTGTTCATACGTTTCAGGATGTTTTCAGTTGTAAATAACCCAGATTTTGATTGAGTTTATGCATTTTTTAAAAGTATTATTTGTGTAAAAAGAATGTTTTATAGCGCTCCAGTTATAATATTTAAATGATGAATGACAATAGGTGTGTAACCTAATTTTTACACATTAATAATGTGGTGTGTTGGTGTTTTTTGCTGAAGATCAAAATGTTGGGAACCCTCGATAAAGTAAGCATGTGATGTGTGGATCAATATACACTGGTAGAAAAATGTACATTCCGAAAAATGTACACTCCGATTACATTTTACAATTTATTCCTCCGTATAAATACAGCACATATAAACAATACTACACCCTACATTACTGTAACCTTTTGCTCTCTTCCACGAAGGGTGGCTGCTCGCCCGGCTGCCAGTTGGTAATGATAACTCAGCTGCGTCGCCACATGTATAACCTGCAAAGGATTAAGGAGGCATGCATATACGGGTTTCCAAATTTTCTAGTCACTAAAATACGCTAATTGAAAAACGAATATCACTTAATTTAATCATTAAACACACCCAAAATAATTATGCAAGCAACATTATACACCTACTGCGCCATTATGATCTAATGATAACTTCCTTTATGATAACCTCCTTCCGTCTCTCTCCCACTCCACCTTTCATTGCTTCTGTTCATGTGCCCATTTGGCGGTCTCACCCAGAATTGTCCGTGGCTGGCACTAGTAGGCGGCGGGCTCCTATGGAGAGCGCGGGATCAGTAGATCGCCCCACGCAGTGATGTTTCGTCGGAGCCGGGCCCCGCGTCAAGGCGCATGGATGTGGCGGCCTCTCTCGTCCCTCGGCTATGGAGCAGCGTGGGGAGAGCGATGCCTCAGGGAAGAACTCATGCGTCTCCCGCTGCCTCGCCTCAATCGCAGTGACCGCTCCTACAAATCGTCCCGCACATGTAGACCACTACTTCTAGCATGTGCTTATTGTGCATATGGCGGCGAACGCCTCGACAAAGCCACCGAACAACACTTTGCGGCACTTATGCAGTCGTACGGCGAAACTCAGAGGAGCCAAAACAGCTTGCACAACAACTACAGAGGACCACTCGACGAAAAGTTTTAGAACCAGACCGCTCGACGAAAAGTTTCAGAAGAAGTTCGACGAAAAGATCCATAAGGCCACTCGATTGATTGATTTTTTCGTGTTTCCGGGCGCGTCAACTACTTCGGTCATTAGTCCCGTTAGTGTAGAGCATGTTTTTTCTCGGAAGATGGCGGTGATCTTCCCCCTCTGGATGGCGACATCCGGCGCCGACCTACCGTCGGCTAGTGGGGTTTCCCCCTCACCAGGACTCTCCCACCAGCGGGGCACCACCCTAGCCGGATCAAGCTCTAAGCTCCCGACCGGTCTCCCGGAATATGTGGTAGTGTAGTGCATGTTAGTGTAAGTGTGTGTGTAAGGGGAGAGGATAGGACAAGGAAGGGGAAGGACAGATCGCGCGCGGTCCGTGGCCCGTTTGTTAGGGTACTGCCCCGGCATTCGGCTGGTGTTGATCGGAGAAACCACGGAAAACCACCAATCAGAGCATCCGGCCGCTAGAATTCTCCTCCAGACAGCGACTGAATCCGACCTAGCTGAAAAGCTAGTGTCGAAAATCCCGCCGCCGTCAGGATTCGAACCTAGGACCTCTGGGTCAGAGGCGTTGCAGTGATAACAGTTGATGCACTACACACACACACTAACATGCACTACACTACCACAAATTCCGGGAGACCGGTCGGGAGCTTAGAGCTTGTCCCGACTGGGGCGGTGCCCTGCTGGTGAGAGAGTCCTGGTTAGGGGGAAACCCCACTAGCCGACGGTAGGTCGGCGCCGGATCTCGCCATCCAGCGGGGGAGATTACCGCCATCTCCCAAGAAAAAACATGCACTACACTAACAGTACTAATGACCAAAGCAGTTGACGTGCCCGGAAACACGAAAAAATCAATCAATCAACCATCACTGGCGTGCAGGCACAAGCGGTTCTTATTACTGAACACCACTGCACGGCTTTCCGTCTCTCACCTGACCCGCACATTGCACCATGTGAGACGTGCCTGATAATGGTTCGGCGTGAGGGCCAGTCGGGCTAGAAGTATGCGCGATTGTAATCCTGCCGCAAGTAACCGGTTCCCAACGTGGTGCGTGGAGACACGTTGAGGGCCACATATTCCTGTATCTCGGTATGCCAACGTCGTCCTCACGAAGCGTCCATCTTGACGTTCATCGGTGCTCCGCGGTCGCCCCGAAGTGGGTCTACGGCTATGGGAATGCCCGTCTACCCATCGTCACCAGCATCGCAGCAGCGACTTCGCAACACGGCCCACATGGTCAGCAATGCGCCGTAAGGAGAACCTGATTCGCGCAGGCTGGCAATCCGATCCCGCTAAAACTGGCCCAATTGCTTAAAGGACGAATGAGTGCAACGCCAGGCATAAATAAGTCCCGACCAAACCTTATCGCAGTGGACAGCGCCTTTTGAAGCCGCGGAGTAGACGGAGCGTGCGGGCTATTTCGTCACGCTGTCATTACGTCGCTGGGGGCGTCAGTCACCCGTGAAATGTTAATCACGGCTTCTACGACTCCCATCCCTAATGTCCCTTATCGCCTACTTGATTGCTCGGCTCTTCCCGGTAGTGTAATAGTTTTTTCCGCCAATGTAAATCCATTAATTTTTAAATATTTTATTGCTGCTTCCGATCCATTGTATTTACGGTAATATAAACTTACTGTAAATATTTATAATTTGGATTGTTTCTTCCAAACGGCCTACTTGGGATAATCATCGTAGTGGCTACCCGCCACAGATCGCTTCTCACTAGTGTGGCAGAGCGGTGAAACCGCCAACAGACCAAGTACCATTTACTACGATTAAATGGTAGGAGGAATTGACAGCGACCAGCTGGGACATTGCTATCCCACACCAAAGGCTATGGGTTTGTGAGTGTCAACGACGGATCACAGCGTAGTTTTTGGCCTATTCGTGTTCAGGCATGGGAGTTGCTTTTTCGTCTTGCAGGACTTTATTAGAGTATCTCTGAAACGGTTGTAATAGTTTCGTTCTTCAACACTCATCGATTCTTTACAAAAAAAAATCGATATCGTCACCAGGCCTAATCACTTCGTGGAAACTTTTGAAAATGATTTAGAGGTTTCATAGTAACTTCTCCCCTCCCCAACAAAATCAAAGTATCGGTTTCAAATTCAAGGGCCGCTACATCAACTATATCGATTGGGGAATATCAATTATGGTGAAAATTTTGCTCATGGTTTTGCTGCTAGCTTTGTTCACACGGACAAACAGACAGGTGGATGGGCAGTCGGACAGACGGACGGACAAACACACGTTTTGCCTTCAAACGATTTTTCGGTATCAAGGACCCACAAAACATGTATCTGTCTACACAACGTGTTTAGGGCAGGTTTAGTAATTTATAGTCACTTATATGTAGGGACAAGATTTCTTCACTTTTTGTTACCAGGGCCAGGCAATCAGAGTCTTTCTGTCAAAAATTTGCCGTTTTCCCGCATCATTTCAATACTTTCTCGCTTCTGGTTACACAGTGTAGAAAAAGTGAAAATGTCTGACGCCTGTGAGAACCTTGTTTCAATTGGCAACATTCAGTGGTTTGAACTTTATCATCAAATCTTCTGCTAACAAGAGCTGCTGAATGCAATCAATACTGCGAATAGTCAATGTTTTAACCTCCGCAAATAGCAGATTGGGTGATAAAGCCAAGCAATTGAATTCGGTAAAGATAAGGGTTGCAATGTCAACAATACTCGTCCTTTCATAACGACTCCTTAACCCATTGCATCCGCAGTGAACTTACAACCTTCTGAAATGTTCTAGTGTTACTGGAGAAACTGTATGTACACAAATACAAAAGTGCTGTGTAATTTCATGAATTGGGGTGCTATTCATTATTCAAGTGTGAGATAAACCATTTCAACATGCAGCGTAGGAGACCCGGAAAACATAACGGTCGATAATGGTACTAACCCTTCACGAAACACTGGAAGGCTACGATATTCGCTTGCTACTGTTCATTATTGAAGAACGTGGTGATTAACTGCATTTTCATAATGTAGCAATCTGCCTGCTCTCGATCTTAAACTACATTAATTCAACTTGAAATTTTTCAGTAGAGTTTCGGAGTGTCTCATACTCAAAACAATAAGCTACTTTAAAAGCTTAATCACATTTGACTGAAGAATAGCCACGTCGTAGACAAAATAATATTCATGCTCGTTTCAATAAGTTCATAATTCATAAATATTTGTAATAAAATGCATGATGAAGTTTGACACTTAAACTAGACTGTTCCTGTTATAAAACCGTGTTTAATCATTTACTTTATTTTTCATGCATATTGACCAGACAGAGGAAAACAGTTGTTTAAGGTCAATAGTTTTATAAAGTGCAACGAGATCGGAAACTACTGTTCTTAACAAACGCAACTACTTCTGTTAGTGTTCCCATTTTAACGATACATCAGTCTGGATTGCGTTAATACTAGAAAATACACATAAAATTAGACGTTTTTTCAATTGTGTTTTTATTGAAGGTGTGCATGTGTGCTTCTGGAGTAAGCAATATGAGTAGAAACTTGGAATTAGTGGTGAAAAACTTAATATAATCGCGTTACATTAACATTCAAAATCAAGAGAAATTTTAGTGACTTATTCAATTTGTGAATTTCAGTATTTGGGTGAGGTATGGTACTTTCAAAATAACAAATATATTGTGATGCGCATTATAATATTCACTGTAATTTACCTGTCTGCAGTTAACGTTGGGATTATGGTATGTTATGCCGTTCTAGCTGCAGAATCCAAAGCGCATTACGGCTGCAGAATACAGGAAGTTCTGGACTCAATTTTGAAGCGGCTACACGACCAAAACGATGCTATTTCCAACCTCGTAAGCGAAAATCAGGGAACGAACCATGTGTTACGCCCTGGAGTGCATGCTGTTATTTCAGATAATGAGTTATCACTAAATTTCAAAAATTATTCAGCGCGTGATGGACACAACCATGCAACGTATTTTGTTTCATCTCCCCAAACATTGAAAACATGTGAATTAATTGAGTGTAATTCCATCGAAGAAATCATGAATGATAATATTTTCGAAGGAAATATAAGACAATGGAGTGAGAAATCTAGAAAAAGTGATGAAAATGTGTTTAACACCTTCGTAGAATATTTTGACTACTTGTTCAAAAACATTATTAATGGTTCCAGACATATGAATAAAATACAAGAAAATGCCATAATGTTGTTGCTTACAAGAAATTCTCTCGATAATACAAACAAAGTGAATAATATCACTTCTAATAGTTGTGTCAGGTGCGGCCAGTTTTTGTTCTGTAGGTTAGTAAATTGTCAACAATTTAGGAATCATTTCTCTAAAGACAAATGCCTGCTTACAATATTAACACATCTTCATTCGAGAACAGTGGTAACATCAAGTATGAAGCAAAGACAAATGACCATGCCTATGACGAATAATTCTCCACCATTGAGCTGGTTTGTGAAAACATCAGGAATGAAAATTATCAACACAACGGAAGGAGATATACTTCCCATGTACAATAGGATATCTAATGGAAGTGATGATGCCTACTTTGTAGCATTTTACATGACAAGTGACAGATATAAGAACATTGATTTTACGTTTCCTTCGTTACAAGATAATTTATGTTTGGTGATACGGAAAGCGAAGCACATTCCATTTGTGAAGAGACTTTTACTTCCTTTCCACGTTAATGCGTGGATCGGTATTCTCATTTCTCTCTTTTTTGCAACGTTAGTTTGGCATGTAGTTCACGTATTTCAATTGAACCATGACAGTGAACGCCTATCTCCAACATCCCAACTTGGACGTGCATTCTTCGACACTGTGGAGGTACATATTACTTCAATATGATTGATTGATTTTTTCGTGTATCCGGGCGCGTCAACTGCTTCGGTCATTAGTCCCGTTAGTGTAGTGCATGTTTTTTTCTCGGGAGATGGCGGTGATCTTCCCCCGCTGGATGGCGAGATCCGGCACCGACCTATCGTCGTCTAGTGGGGGCTTCCCCCTAACCAGGACTCTCCCACCAGCGGGGCACCGATACAACCGGGACAAGCTCTAAGCTACCGACAGGTCTCCCGGAATATGTGGCAGTGTAGTGCATATTAGTGTATGTGTGTGTGTGTAAGGGGAGACGATAGGACAAGGAAGAGGAAAGACAGATCTCGCGCGGTCCGTGGCCCGTTTGGTAGGGTACTGCTCGGGCATTCGCCTCGTGTTGATCGGAGAAACCACGGAAAAGTACCGATCAGAGCTGCCGGCTGCTAGAATTCTCCTCCAGACAGCTACTGAATTCGTCCTAGCTGAAAAGCTAGTGTCGAAAATCCTGCCGTCAGGACTCGAACCTAGAACCTCCCGGTCAGAGGCGCTGCAGTGGCATCAGTTGATGCACTGAGCTACTGCTCCCGGTTACTTCAATATGTTTGTATAAATTAATTAATTAGTTTTAACATAGATTGAGGGGAGAAGGCACATTGGCTGTCATTCCGCACTCAACAAGGCCGTTGCACTGAGATCCATCTTAATTCTTCTCTTCAAAATTATTTATATGTATGCCCCTTGGGTTACTCGTAAACAACCTGCTAGATTCTGCAAGACTGTTCTGGGTTGGTTTTACCGCATGGGCAAAAATTATGCAGTAGCTTTCTAATACAAATCGTCTCAGTTTCAGTATCTTTGTGAAGAAATAATAATCTCAGGTATGCTAAATAAGTGCAGGGAAATATTCCTGATTGCCACATGTATCCCTCAACCACAGGCGTAGATAATAAACAACTAGTGGTTCTAAAACAGCACGCACTTTCTGCCCGTAATGTAGGTAAAATTACGTGAAAAGCACTCAAATTTTTGAAAAATTATTTGACCTTATTTCAAAACCTGTCTTTAATAAACAGATAAAGGGAAAAAATATGTATCTTTAATATTTTAGTCGCAAGAAGACCCCGAAAAAATTTTGAACTTTTGCAATTTTCAAAAAAATCAGACAGATCAAAATCATTTTTAACGAAAATGAGACCTGCACCACTCTCTTAAACGTCCTTTACACGATCCAATAACAAAAACGATGAAGATTTTTTTTTAATTTTGAAAATGTCCTAGAAGTTCCCCCAAAATTAAAATATCGATTTCAAATTCAAATGGCCGCGACATCAGCCAGATCGATTGTGGAATATGAATTTCGTAGAAAATCGGCTGAATGGTTTAGTTTGCTAGAAGAGAAAAAGTCGAGCGACTCTGAAAATCCATCATATGTACCCGGAATGTACTAACAATTCATGGCAAACTTTGAAGCCTGATTCCCACAAGTTTGTTTTTTGGTTTATAAAGAACATGATTTCCAAAACTATTAGAGTTAGAGACTTCGTTATACATTGTAGTGGAAAATTTCGTTATGCATTTCCCTTTCCTCTATGTAATCAGAGTTTTTTTGTAATCCGAGGTACCTTCAGCCCTAACTATCTCAAATTATGTTGACTTTACTGTAATCTCATCGACAAATTTCATGCAGGATGTGTCCATTTTATAAAATATTGCACTCAAACCGTGCGTGTTATATCCACGTCCAAAACATTAGTTTCTCGATCATTTTCTCAACTGAATTTCAAAATAATTATATTGGCTAATTGGGGACTATTAATACAAATCAAAAATTCTAAAAGAATTGTTTCAAGTCGTGTTGTACTTAATATTTAAATTTGATTAAGTGAGGAAGGATTACAAATAAAGAAAAAATATAATTATTATTCACTGTAGAGTTGTACATGTTTCTGAAATATAAACTCCAACGACTCAATACCATTAATTTAAAGAAAACAATTACGAATTTTGGTTGAGTAGAAACTTAATATTTCTGTCTAAATAAACACCTTTAGTGTTTTAAGTATAGAAATATTGCTTAGTGATCTGAAGTGAACGAGGCGCTTTTCAAACATCAAAATTTCAAGCCTTTCGTAACGAACTAATGCCTTCGAAAACAATGTTAACTATAATATTAAATGAAAAAAAATATAATAATCTCCTTCAGGTTTGGTCATTTTTGCCTACAGTTGATGCTGAAAGTGCTATATTTCTAGTTATTTACGATACAAATGGTAAAAGTGTATTTTATTTTGCGAGTAGAAAATAAAATCTCATCACCAAAATAAAATCACTTTTATCACGTGTGTCTTGCACTATTTGTTAGGCAGCTTCACTGACATTCATTTTCAAATCACTTAACTGGGTACCCTATTTCATTAAGATCAGTTGTAGTTCATGGACGAAAGTATTTTGTTTTCTTTGTTGCTTTAATATTTTATCAGAATATTTCAGCATCGCCAACACTCTTAGAAGTAGTGCTAAAAATTGATTTTTTATAACACTGTATACATTCCCTAAATGTAACCGATTTTTAGTGGCTGTCTAAAAATGTTCATCATGTTCTCAGGTGACACTCTCCGGTATGTGCAACCGACAAGCACGCTCCTTGCCACAGCGCATAGTTCAAGGCACGCTCCTAATTTCCGTAATGGTGCTGGTGAATCCCTACGCAGCCGTCTTCTTCAGCTTCGCCGCATACCCACCACTGTACAGCGATCCACTCACCCTGGCCGAAGCTGATCTGGTGGTACAACACGTCACTTCTTACCGCAACTACGACTACGTTCTTCATCATCCAGGATCCGGCGACGCGGTCCATCGCTTGAGTCACAAGTACACACCGGGCACCACCAATCAAGAGAAAAGGCTGCACGACTTGCACGATATTGTTCTCAAAGGAGAAGATGGGTATTTGATAGGAGAGACAGACTACGAATACTATCGGATGTTCAAAAATTTGACTTTACGAGGAATTCCGATGTTGTACAAAGTGCCCGAGTGTGTAATATCACCGGCGTTTGGTGCTTACCCCGTAAGAAAGAATATGCCTTTTTACGACATATTGAATCTATTTGTGATGCGTATGGTGGAAGGCGGTCTTTACAATCAGTTGGATCGAATTAGGTCTAACAAGCTTATCGCAAAGGGTGTGTTGATACCGAGAGGAAATGAAGCAGATCGGTTTCCTCAGCCAATGACAAGAAAGCAACTCTCTGGCGTTTTCCTCTTGCTGGTGTTTGGGAATGGTGTTGCAACTGCCGTCATGTTAGCAGAACTACTGATTCAATTTCGCAGACCTCAGAACCTACGACATATTAGCCCTCACAAATAATATACGAAAGGTCAAAAGATTCTGCGGTCAGTCACTATGCTCTCACCCGTTTGAGAGGATACCAATGGTGTATCGTGAGTGTAGGCATGAAAATGCGACATTTATAATGTAACTGGTCAAAACGTAATTCATAATAGACATGCCCAGCGATTGTCACTACTTTGAAAGAATATGGCAGATAACAACTGATTATCTTATACTGGCAAGTAAATCAGACATATTAAACTTTTTGAAGTGTTAGTGGATTGAAGCTTGGTGGATTTCGGTAGCTCGGTGGATAGAATAATTGAACGGAATCCCGAAGAGTATGGTGCAATTTTCGGTCGGAATTACTATAGCTTTCATCAATTTAAATCTTCATTTCTATATAATTATTTTATTTTGCAAAATAGACACCTACTATAGCTTGAGAATCAATTTTTCATTGTATCCGCTGTCAGTCATGAAGAAAACGATGGAAAGTAAAAATGTATACATTTCTAACTTTTTAATTAGAGGCGAGTTCACCTACGACCTGTCACATATGTGAAAGTTCATTTCAATGAGTGTTTACCAACCTTTAGCACAATAAAAGTTTCCGTCTACTACAATAAAACGTCTACATTGTGATCTGCCATGCGTAATAAATCTTGAAGCAAGAAAAACTATATCACAACGTTTCACATGAAAAATCTTTTACCGGGAGAAGTGGCTCAGTGCATCAACTACTTCCACTGCAGTGCCTCTGACCGGGAGATCCTAGATTCGAGTCCCGACAGTGGAAAGATTTTTGACACTAGCTTATTAGCTAGGTCGAATTCAGTCTGGGTCTGGAGGAGAATTCTAGAGACCGGCTACTCTGATCGGTAATTTTCCGTGGTTTCTCCGATTAAAACCAGGCGAATGCCGGAGCCGTACCCTAAAAAAAAGGCCACGGACCGCGCCCGATCTTTCCTTCCTCTTCCTTATCCCATCCTCCCCCCACCACACTTACACTAACATGTACTATAGTACCACACATGCCGGGGCAGCGGCTTAATCCTAGCTGTTTTGAAAATATCTAGAAAAGTTCAGGTGCATAAGGATTATTACATATGAGAGTTAAAGGGTGTATAATGGCAGGCGCACAAGGCTTTAACAAACAATCCGGAAATTCTTCGAAACCGGCCGAATATTTATATTTTAGTTTGCCGATTATTTTGAGAATAAATAGGAAGAATTTTCGTAAACGAAAATCGTGTCTAAAATGTTTGGAAAATGTCTGGTGTTGAATTTTGTAGCTGGATACCCTTGGTAAGATCAGCTGCAATTCTCGAAAATAATGGTTACAGAGACTAGCAACTGTTCCCGATTCGTTCACATTTCTATCTATTTTAAAACAACATTCTCTACAAGGTATCTAGTTCATTTGGTTGTATTTTTTATTATATTCCACATCGCTTTTGTTTTGTTATTTGACCTCAAAATATCCTGATCGTGTTTCATGATTTTAGCCTGCCTTACGACTTTTCATAACAATGATTTGTATTTTTCAAAGTAGTGGAGAAAATCTTGAGTTACATTATGATGCTTAGAAATGAGAAAAAGGATTTGTTTGTTTTTACATGTTCTAATCCCTTGCGATATCCAAGAGTTGGTTTTCCGTGAATTATTTAATTTTAATTTTTGATGAGGAAAGTGTGAAAGTTTGTGTAGAAAGGTAAGCGAAAGCGTTGTAAAAAAAAAAGTATTATATTTATCGTTTGTATCAACAGTATTATAAAACTCGTTCCCTGGACTCCTGCAGCAAGTAATCAATTAATAATTTTACTTTACTTCTAGTAAAATTGCCATCTCAATTGTTAAAGTAAATGTAATTATTAGCATTATTTTGTCATATGTGTATATCATTAAAACTTCTATTATCATGAAATCCTTTGAGAGTCCTTATTGTCGATATGTATATATGTCGTATGATGTATTATATATATGTGAGAGAGAGAGAAAGAGAGAGAAAGATATCGAGAGAAAGAAAGAGAGAGAGAAAGAGAGAGAGGGGGGAGGAAAAGAAACAGGAAAAATATTACAGAAGTGTTGCAAGATAAAGGTGTCCACACAGGCTATAGATTCGTGACAGCTTTCGCCGATGGAAAAACACGAGGGGGCACTAGCACATTCAACCCTGCTGGCACATTGGTCACGAACGGAGGTCAACGACTATTGATGTTCTCCTCAACATAGGTGGGGGGAGTTTGCCCAAACCTGACCGCCTGTGCGCGTATACCTGTTCTGTGCATCTCTCTCATCTGTCATTTCTTGCACACGAAATATAAGGAATCATGGTATCAAGACTAAGAGATTTAAAAAGATAGCACTGCAGCTAAATTTTAGTTTAAGCTTCAATTTTTTAATTTATTTATTGGAGTTAATAAGTCGCACTCAGTAGATTAAAAAAGTTGTGACGTATCTTCTCATGAATTCAATAATATAATCGAGCTATAAACTTTGAAAAACTATTCAACACAAACACGTTCCACACCTATTTTCATAAACAAGAAAGAAGTATGTTAACTTAAATCACATTCTAACAATTTTGTAATGTTGACTGGACCAAAGATTGCTCAGCGCGGTCACTGATCACGATACATTTACCTACTAACACGTCATGTCAAGAAGATCCAGAAAATGTGTGGATCAGATGTCGCATTTTTAATCGTTTATGCGAAATGTTTCTCGAGAGCGTTTATAGTCCTCGAAGGAAGCTAAATCTGCTTCCATTTTGGGAACTCCCAAAAATGTCTCTCTTGAAGCATACTGCAGTCTAGTTAATACACCATTTACGTTAATGGTACAGTGAGAGAAATGTTGCAGTGTAATGTACTAAACATGTTTAGTAAGATCATATAATAAATACAATTATTCGTGTGGTAAAATTCACTAAAAATGATTTAGTTTCGTTTAGTAAATCAAACAATTGAAAATCGTATGAGAATGAACAAAGATAAATGGTACTATACTTGTTTCGTAGATAAAACCATTCGGTGAGATCTACATTTCATGTCGTCACGCTTACTAAATACTGCTTAGTAAGCGCGCGTGGTCAGAAATTCGGCCAATTCAAATGATTATAGAGCCCGTGTGAACTGTGAGAAATCAACGCTGTAGTATATAGTATTATAAGGTGCATAAACGACATTTTTAGAATTTTATTGATTATAAACAATTATGTGTTGTATTCTAAACTAATGGAGGAAATACTACAGGTAGCACCGGGAGTCGTAGCTCGGTGCATCAACTGATGCCCCTGCAGCGCCTCTGACCGGGAGGTCCTAGGTTCGAGTCCTGACGGCGGCAGGATTTTCGACACTAGCTTTTCAGCTAGATCGAATTCAGTCGCCAACTGGAGGAGAATTCTAGCGGATGGCTGCTCTGATCGATAGTTTTCCGTGGTTTCTCCGATCAACACGAGGCGAATGCCGGAGCAGTACCCTACCAAACGGGCCATGGACCGCGAGCGATCTTTCCTTCCTCTTACTTATCGTATCCTCTCCCCTTACACACACACACTTACGCCAGCATGCACTCCACTACCACGTATTTCGGGAGATCAGTCGGGAGCCAAGAGCTTGTCCCGGCTGGGGCGGTGCCCCACTGGTAGGAGAGTCCTGGTTAGGGGGAAACCCCACTAGCCGACGGTGGGTCGACGCCGGATCTTGCCATCCTGCGGGGGAATATCACCGCCGTCTCCCGAGAAAAAAAATGCACTACACTTACGCAACTAATGACCAAAGCAGTTGACGTGCCCGGAATCACCAACCAACCAACTGTAGGTAGCCTGCGTCCATATGGTTCTGCTTAGTTAGGGTGTGTCCGGTAACCTAGAAAAAGGAAGTACGAGCCCACGGGGGCGATGGATGGGTGATCGCTCAGGAATCCCAGTTGTTGCCTGGGTAAAGGGATAGAAAGTAAGTAATTCAATTTAGTAAAAGGGATACAAAGTAGAGGTATACAATGTAGTAGGGATACACTGTTGAGTAATAGGGCTTACGCAGCAATGTTTTGTGATTTAGAGAAGCAACTATTTATTAGGTAAATTGTACTTGATGTAGTAGTCAAAGCAACGATTCGATTAGTTATCTCCACTAGATGCAAATCGTCATGGGTTACAACCAGTTAAGTGAACATTACCACACGTGCATTAGTGCATTTAACTACACAGCTGTTGTGTGAACGTGACTACGCACTTTCATTTCTTCCATGCCGTACAATGGAATCTACTACGTGATTTGTATGAACTAAACATTTCTCGCCGTGTAAAAAACGAAATGAGAATAAAATTGTTGAATGAAAATATTTGGGGTGGGCGTGTCACCCATTCCCTCTGCCAGCAAAGTCCGTGGTCCTGAGTTGAGATTTGGAGGATAAGTAGGAACGTATCAAGTGTGCGTGGATAGGAAGTTCCAATCAGTCGGTCGCTGAGGTAGGGACATGCGAGCCGCAGACCTGGTCGAGCTAACTGGCCGAGCTCAACATATAGACATTCCATAATATAGACATATACATTCCATATACCTTTGATCCCGGTGAATAAGCAGGTAAGTCAAACACTTCATTTTACAGGAGAGCAAAAAACAACGTGTAAATAAATGAAATCATGGATTAATGGTATTCAAACGAAGGTTATATTCAAACAAAACTATTTTTGTGCGGTTTTTGTTTGAATATCATTAATTCATTATTTATAGCATTAGTTTAAAGCAGTTTTTTCTCCCCTGTAAAATTAAGTTTTTTTGACTTATCAGTTTATTCACCAGGGTCAAAGATATAATAATTAATAATAATACATTCCAAGATGTAGACATTCCAAAATAAGTTCCTAAGGAAGACCCTCAAGGCACCATGGTTTATTCCAAATTCCCAAATTCATCGCTAAATATATAGCCACGAAACGAAACGAAGCGTTTTCAGACTCACAACACGGTTTCAGAAAATCAAAATCTACGGAAACTGCCATTTCTTCTTTCCTTAAAGATGTTGCTTCATCAATGGACTAAAATGAAGAACCCATTGGGATATTTTTAGATCTTTCAAAATCTTTTGACGTTATTAACCATAACTTCTTGCTCTCAAAATTACCTTCTTATGGAATTCGTGATATTGCCCTAGATTGGATAACCTCGTACCTTTAACATCGAACGCAAAGAGTAGAAATACCGTACTGGCACGAAAGGACATTATTTACTTATCTTTCCAATTCTTTGCCAATTGAACATGGGGTCCTACAAGGTTCGATCTTAGGTCCTATCCTCTTTCTGTTGTACGTAAACCATATGCCCTCATCTATTAAAAATGGAAGAACAGTTCTGTTTGTCGATGACACGAATGTTCTTTGCAAAAAAGAAACAATAAATAGTACAATTTCAGAAGTTTCAAATTGGTTTTGTAATAACAAATTAATAGTTAACGAAGGAAAAACTGTCTCAATTGAACTTTGCGTTTCAAATCGGCAATCGTATGCTCCATTGAAAATGAACAATATGCAATTAGCTGATGTTAAGGTAACAAAATTTCTAGGTTCTTCAATTCAATCAAACCTCAAATGGAATGTACATATAACAGAATTAAACACTAAATGAAGAATTACACACATACAGAAAATAGCCGACCATTTCTATCAAAATCTTTACTCTTCACCCTCTTTCACAATATTTAATCTGGGCCGTTGTGCTTCATGGCCCCGTATGCCTAAGGATAGTGTAGCGTCACGGTGGCGGCCGTGGGTGGAAGGAGGAGCGGAAGTACCGCATACCTGCGAGCATGAATAGCTGGCGCCCCGGCTTTGGGATACATTTAGACAAAGGGGACGCCAGCTTGACCGGGAAGGTCACGTGGTAGACGCGACCCTCTCTCCTACACCTAGAACGGTCACGTGACGGCTACGCTCTGGTATAAAATCGAGCCGACGAGCTCACACGGGGGGAAAATTGAAAACACACGGGGGTTTTGTTCTGGAAACCTCGCGCGATGCGCAAAACTTTACGCCCAGGCTGGAGCGTGTCGTGCCTAGTGCACAGGTGACGAGGTCACGGTAGTGGCGCGGGAGTAGCGTCAAAGGAGGCGGGGCCTCCCTAGCTATGTGGGGTATCCACAGGGAAATACAAGTGTGTAGGTTCGGAGCAGAAGTTGGTTATTGTACATACATGTAAATAAACTTTTACATACTTGTAAATGTCTGTGTGTTGTTCTCCATGACGCCACAATAGACTGAGACCAACGTAACTTAATTTTTACACCATTCATAGCGCTACTTTAAGTTTCAACTTTCCACCTCAGACCAAACTTTCAAGCCTGAATAAACCTACGAAACTTAGACAATGTTCACGAGAAGTAATGAATACTCCTTGCTATGGATGGCCATATCCAAAATGTTATAATATAAAATGTACTATTTTCAAACTCCTCGAGAGACAAAATGTTGAACGAGATGAAATAAAAAAAAAAGATATAGACATTAAACGCGCGCACACGGTCGGGTAAAATTGTCAGGAAGCGATAGGCGTGATCATCGAGCTCGATTCTGCATCGAAGCCTGGAAAATGGTCGCGTAATCACCGGAACCTCTTAGTCTCATGATCCCTTCTCTCTTCCTCGCGACTCTCCCCCCACCCCCTCCTGCGGTCACCTCTCTCCCACGGCATCGCACAACAATTACAGTGACTGTGTACACTTGTCATATCACTTGAGTAACTGTTTTGCAAGAAGAGGGGCGTTCGCTGTATAGAACAAGAAGAAACAGATTGTGCTAAAAATCCTGAAACAAAACCATCTGAAAAAGGAGTCTTTGTTGACTAAGGGCGTTAATCCTCTATCTTTTATATTACGGTGATTTATAAAACTAAAAAACTACACAAGTTCAATATTCTTCATTTGGACAGGAGAGCTTCATTTGGCTGGGAAAACAGTTTGGGATAAGAGTGTTCGCTGAAAGAGTGTGGCAACGATACCGTTTTCGAATCCATTCTTCCTATTGAGCGTGTGAAGTATTGAACGTTTGTCCCAGTGACCGCGTTCTCCTTCTGCAGTAGTTCTAGAACCATTGGCCTGTAGGGACAAGGGTATGAGTTCCCGTTTCGTTTTACCTGTTCTGTCATTTCACTTGTTCTGTCAAACACGAACATCTGTGTTCACAACCCGTCGAGAAACATTGACACAAACGAAATCCATTGAACACTGATTTTCTTCGAGATGCGTTTTCGAAGTATCTTAGAACCTGTGCGGTAATCTATGTTCTCAGAACTCACCATAGCATATAACCACCGATATACTCACCAAGGTTGGCGAAACGTATAAATTTCTGATGGGTAATACCAAGGGTGAGGGTCATGTTTTTTTTTTTTATTTTATTTAGGTTGTCTTAAAGAAAACATGATAACGGTAAAAAAATACGTAGTTTATTCAGTAATTAATTAAATAATAATTAAAAAACAGATTAATATAATTTAATTCTATATATTTTTGACTTACCAAAAAGAGAAGGGTTCACGTCTACACCCGTTCTTAAACTTTTCGGGTTTTACTTGACATTTTTGGGTCCGGTGTACTCGCAGGCTGCAGGCTGCAGTTCCATATTCGCGCTTGATTGAAAGATTAACAAGTTTTGTCATTCTCTCGTTTATCTCGGAACCCTCGAACAATAAACTGGTCCATTATCGGTTCTTTTGGATACAATGGGACACAACCAACTCGCCATGAACATATTGCGCGAGGTCACAACTGCGCATCGCGCGCGAAGTTTCAATAATGAAGAATGCTTTTGGTCTATTTCGAAAATTATGTTTTCGACCTGTTTGGTAGTGGTAATATATGTGTTAAATTGCATTTTTCCCAATTTTTGTCAAAATTTCAGATGGGTAATTACTAGACATCGGATGTTTAGGCACTAAAAAATCGTCTTTTAGGCGCCTAAAAAGGCGCTGAAAAGGTCAAGAATAGGAGAAAAAAGGCACTGTCAAAAGTGTCATGCACAATAAAATGGAAAATTGTATTTTTGTCTATATTATTTTGTAAACTTAAATGCACAAAACCAGTTCGTATATTATAATGTATAACTAGATTTAGACATTTACAACTCTTCTACATTTTGTTCTTAGTAGTTTCCATTAACCAGTAATATTTACATATTACCAGTAACTTTTCAAGGATCACAATTTCAAATTTGCGACGACTGGGAGACAAAATCAGTTTGAATGCGGACAAGGATATCTGAACGATGTGACAGCATATATTTTAGCAGTCCAACACTAGCAACACTGAAACCTTCTGGGAATTTATATTTATTTCCATTTAAGATTTCAGTGTCCTCGGTGTATCGATCATGTTCTCAGATCATGGCTGGTATTTATGAAATAGGGAAATTGAGAAAAATCAGTTGGTATACTTTCAGGAATTCTCTCGTAATTTTAAATTTCAAGACGTGAATTGAAGGTTTCGTAATGAATGGTCACGTTGGATCATCGCCGATTTTCCGGTATCTTAGCATTGTATATAAATATAATAAATAAAAGACAAAAAATGCTAAAAAAAGGTATTTATGCAAAAAAATAGGCATTTATGCTAAAATAAGCAAAAATAAGCATTATAAAACTTCGTCATATATCATAATTTCTCATGATTCAAGGACATATGTTATCAGCCTTTGAATAAGTTCTCTAGAAAAAATAGGCATTTCCCTAAACATCCGATGTCTAGTAATTACCGTACCACTGTACCCACCTCTTCCGCCGGCCTGCACACTCACGAGACAAAAGCAACCATTCGATTGAGTTCTTTGTGTTTCTCAGCTCGTCTACAATGGTGATTGATCTCGTAGGTGCAGTGTAGATTATTTCCAAGGTGGTGATAGTATTTCTCTCCCCTTGCTACGCGAGATCCGGCTCCGATATACAAGTCGGCATGCGTTTTTTCCTCCTCAAGATATCTCCGTCATCAGGGAATCACCACGCTCGTGAGAAGCTCTTAGCTGCCGGCAAGTATGAGAGTGCAGTGCATGTAAATGCAAGTGTGTGTAAGTAAGGGGAGAGGATAGACAAGGACGAGGAAGGAAAGATCGCGCGGCGGGACCCGCTTTTTAGGGTTCTGCGTCGGAATTCACCTGGTGTTGGTAGAAGAAACCACGGAAAACTATCTATCAGAGCAGCTGGCCGCTAGAATTCTCCTACAGACCGATGCTGAATTCGACCTGGCGATGTAGCTGTGTTTGTACGTCATCGTCGGGTCTAAAACCCAAGGACCTCCCGGTCAGAAACGCAGCAGTGGTAATAGTTTTTGCCTTAAGTCACTTTGGTTGGTCCCTTCGCCCGGAAAGTGGATGGGCTACAGAGCGGCGAGGCGGGTCAGACAACCTCTGTGCTGCAATAGAATATGCTGCGGTAGAATCGCACAGACAAATCTATGTGTATACGTGCGTTATAAATGTGGGATTGCGCGTATCTTTCGCCGAGGTTGGCTGCACGAGTTGGTTGGCGGTGCTGGACGGAAGGCGCGGCGTGCAGGGTAACAGTGATTGCTTGAAGGTCAACGGCGAAGGAAAGTCGGCGGTGGAGGAAGGCGCCGTGCTAAAGACAGTCAGACGAGCTGAGCAGAGTAGAATACAACGCCTGTATTGTTCATGAGTGATCGCAAGGACTGCATCGTGTACAAAGTGGCAAAGAAAGTGAAAGACTTAGGAAGGTGTGGGGGTTGAGGGAAAGGGGAAACAGGGTGTGCTTTGTATAACAATCTTATTTCTGTAACAAATTCTTAATGAAACTTTATTGTTAAAAATTCTATGTTTCATTTAAAAAGTTTTCCTCTCCGACATCTCCCCCCCCCCATAAATATGGTTAAACGACATGATGTGAATGTGTATTGCATGACTAAAATGTGCAAAACTACAATGAACAAAGGCATTAATGAAAGAGCGTTGCATGTAATAATCCGTTTATCTAGGTGCCTAGGTAATCTAGGTGCTTCATCAAGATCTAACTAGTCCCTTCATTAAAAAATTCATTTTATTACTCATTCAAGTCAAAAATCTTTCTCAATATTGTAATTTTTCAATGTTAATGTTAGCCATTTTCGAAAATACTGATAATTCATTGAAAATGTGACCAGTACTACTTTTTTACTTATCTTTGAAACCTCTGAGAAGAAAATTCAAAGAACGAATTTGAAGCCGTTTTAGACAAAATAAATATTTAAAGTTAGATTTATAGTCCACATTTACCAAAAACGACTCATATTTTCTTAAACGGTTCATGACCATATTTCAAGTTTCTGTTTTTGAACAAAAAATGCGATTAAAAAAAAATTCAATCTTCAACTGTAGTTTTTGGAAGTCAGCGAAACTTTTTGAACTTTTGCAGTTTTTGAAACCTGCGCCATTCTTTAAGATCTCCCAGGACAAAGTTTAATCAGAAAATTTTGAGCTATTTTTGAGAAAATTTTTAAAATGTTGAGGCTTCACGAAAAGTACCTCCAAAATCAAAATGTCCATTTCGAAGATGCAGGGCTTCGCGTTTGTTCAGACCGGCTTAGGTGGACTGCAGTGACATCAGTCGGTGTCACTGCAGTGCAACTGATTCATTCATTTCATTCTTTCATTCATTAATTAATTTATTCATTTATTCATTAATTTATTCATTAATTTATTCATTAATTTATTCATTAATTTATTCATTAATTTATTCATTTATTTATTTATTTATTAATTTAACATCAAAAACAGTTAAAAACTGTGTGTGACGTGCTATGGGGAAGTGAATTATGTGCACGTTTTCAAAAATTCTGTTTGTGTTTTTTGCAAGGATTGTAAAAGTAATGTAATAAAATCTATTTTCAAGGATAAATCAACAATAAATTTGGGCTTTCATCCATCATGTCCTTCGTCAAGAGATAATACTTCCTGCCGCGACAACATGAAAACGATAATTTGAATAACTATATTTCCCGCTGAATTCTAGAAGACGTGCACAGATAATGAAGTCACATTTATTGACCGACAATTCCTAGAGTTCCGATTTCCAATGGTGACAGGATTTCCGCTATCTGGAGGAGAATTCTAGTGACCAGAAGCTTTGAATGGTAGTTGTTCGTGGTTTCTCTGATCAATACTATGCGAACGCCACAGCAGTATCCTACCAAAAGGGACACGGACCGCGCGCAATCTTTCCTTCTTCTTTGTCCTATCTCTGCGCCTTACTTAAACACACACTTAAATGCACTATACTACCACTCATGCCAGGAGACTAGTCAGGACCTTACAGAATATTTTAGCTGGGTCAGTGCTCCGCTATGGGGAGATATCTTGTTGAGGAAAAAACCCGCACACCGGCGGGTAGGTGGACACCGGATCTTATCATCCAGAGGATGAATATCATTGCCACCTCCCACGATAATCATGAATTACACTTACGGGACGAGATATCTTAGGTGTTGACACGCGGGAATCCCTAACCAAACAAATCAATCAATCGAGTTCGTTCAGAGGGCTTTACGTTCTTTCCTTCGGAGGGAAAGTAAAGCCATCTGTCCCATGTTGTAGGTTTACTGCATGTTAAAAAACCTCAAGCTTTAAAGAAGCCTATGAGCTAAATTCAAAATCGTCGCCCGGGTAATACCTTTTTATCTTCTAGATGGTGAAAGGAGAGTAATGAAATTTGCGTGGTCAGACGAAGAGCGGGCCTGATGACCACGTAAAATAAAGTATTAACTAACTTAACATTGTCTTTGGTATTATCTCTACAAACGAGGAAGCAGAAATGGTAATTGACGATCTTGTGTTTTGTTTACATTGCAATTTTTAGAGTGTCATTGACTTCTTTTAAAATATTTTGAAAATTGTATCTTTTTTATATATTAAGAATTTTTTAAAATATTTAATTAATGTTTAAAGTTTAAAATTTTTTTTGACAGACAGAAAAACAAAAAAAGTAGTTTACTTTGTCAAATGACAAGGAGGTGTACTTAAAAAAATTCTTCATGACTTCTTTGTTGCTCGCATATGGTAAAATCTATGTTGATTCACGGGTACCGAAAAGTAACGCTATTAAATCTATAAACAATGAATAAGTACGAGTTCCAATACATGAGAGTTGAAATATCAATCATAACGTACTTTTTAACTTCTGGAAAGCATGTGTGCAAATTGATCTGAATAAGCTTCATATTAAATATGTAGCAATGCTTATGATTGGCTACTTCCAACTTGGGCAATCGGTCACTATTAGTAGAAATACCTATTTAGCAAGAGACGATATTAAGTAGTCATTGAATATGCAGTATCAAATTAGCATTAGTTTCCTCAAACATGTATCTTACGGCTGCCGTTTTCCTTCTTTATCTTAATGATATACCCTCCTCAGTCATAAACGAAAGAATCATTTGTCTAGGACAATGTTCTCATTATTTGGTGTTGTGGAGGAATATTCAACAGAAACAAATCGGACTTTCCTCCCTAGTCCTACTATTACAATAAATTAATACTTATTTGAAGGGAAAGACTTTGTTTCTTCTGTTTTCCTAGCTTTTCCATTCATGCTGGGATTCTTGAATACAAATTCTCAATTTTGATTTTACACCTTGAAATATGTCATTTGGAAGTATATTCAAACATTGAGTGAATGTATTTCGTATCAAAGATATACATTTAATTTTAAAATATCATTATCAGAACATATGACTGTTACTTTTGTTTTTTAGTAAAATAATATTATACATTGAAAGGAAACAGTCATAACTGAAATAACTCCTCCTGCATTCTATTTCTGATTTCATCTTAAGGACACGTAATATAGTTACAATATTATTAATTATTATAAAAATTAATTATTATGGGTTCTAATTGTTATCATATTAATGGGCTACAACTATCCAATTGCAAAACTCTAAGTACAATTTGCTTAGAATTTCAAAACAAAGCCATACGATTTCTGCAAATACCATTAAAATTGTACAGAGAATATAACGATTAAAATTCATTACAATCAACCACCCAGGCGTGTGTGTGTGTATATATAGTATATATATATATATATATATATATATATATATATCCCATAAATTTACTGAGAAAAACATCTACTTGCTACTTATATACTCATGTACTTAGGACACAACACGTAAATAGTACACACCGGTATGAAGGCGCTAATATACTTGCATACATATTTTCAAGTGAACAGTATTTACACTTATGTTAACATGCGCGCGCGCACACACACACACACACACACACACACACACACACATGACACTTACACTCACGCGCGCATTCGCACACTCACGCACACATGCGTGCACGCGTTTAATCGCGCATGAGTATAAAGACCCATGCCTGGAGATGTTTGCTTTTCATCACTTCACCCAATGAGATTTGCCAGTACTATTGAATCCATATAATAGAACCCATACAGAAACTCAGGTAATTTCAACACTGTTAACAATTAATTACGTTTCTTTTGTGATCGCGAGAATAGAGGAAAGGAAAGAGCAGGCAAAAACCAATCGCCGATTTGAGCTCTTCCATGACCAACTTGGGCACCATTCGTCTCTTGCCAGCAGCTAATCTCTCCTCGGAATTGGCTGATTTGAATTTTAATAGCAACCCATTGTGATCGAGCGAACGGGAAGGTTTAAAAATTTACTATTCTATATAGAGGGATCTTATTTTATCGCGAAAGGAAGAAATGATTATAATAGAATTTATATTTGAAGGGGTGAAATTACCTGGGAAAGAAAAGATCGATCAATTTAACTTTGCAAAAGAATAATTAGAGAAACAAAGTCTGTGAGAAATCAAAAAGTATTTCAGCAAAATAGTGTAGCCAGGATATTGATGACTGTCCTTGTTAATCTAGTGACATATACGTTTTTCACTTCCTACAGACTTCATTCTCTGATAGTATTCAGCTTCATTCTCATTGACTTACATTAAATAAATTCAGTACTTAGAGCAGTGAATAGTGCAAATTACTTGAAATAATTATTTTGTACACTGTAAATATATAATAAAATATACAGGATGGTCTTTCTTCCAGAAAAAAGAAAACATTTTAATTTTAATGAGGCAAATGTGCAGAATTGAGGGATAAATTCTGCACATTTGCCTCATTAAAATTTAATTATTTTCTTTCTGCGTAGACACTAAAAATTATAGTAAAGAAAATTCATTAGCCTGAGAACGATTAAAACAAAATATCTTCAATTTCATTCAAAATCGCACCTAAGATATTTTTGCATTGCCATATCAAAGTAACCCAAGTCTCATACTGTGCAAATGTTCAGGTACTTCCTTGTCGATTGCAGAATAATATACTTTCTTTTTTTAAATTTTAGATACAGTTGTTTACTATTTGGAAATCAATACACAAGTAAATAAATATATAGGGTGCAGATTGTTTTCGTTAGTAGTATTTTATAATGAGAGCAGGGATCTGTTACTAATACCCAGCAATTTCCATGCCCGTAAACACCACGAAATTGAAACACGATCTTACACATCTCACTGCAACTGAAGGAAAGTACTTCAGTTGTTTCGTAATGAGCCTGCAGGAAAAGTTCTCAAAAAGCCTAAATAGGAAACTCCCCAACGCAGAAGCACGTAGCAATCATGTCACAAACGGAAGCACGCAACGTAAAACTTTCGAATTTTAAATCCTACATCCGTTTTACTCTCTACTTTGGTGCTCTAAACTGCGTCATCCTTCATCGTTCTGCACGTTAAACTTTTTTGCTGAGCTTAAAAAATAACGAAGTACAAGCTCGAACGGAGAAAGAGGGCTGCAAGAGGAAAGGGTGCAATTAAAGCGTCGGCAGAGAAATTTCTCTGTCGAGAGAGAAGCCGCGGTCTGCAAATACCGGCGGACAACGATTCAGAATGGAGGGAAGAAGAGGGGAGAGGGAAAATGAATAAAAAACAACACATAAGGTAGTGAGCGAGAGCTGCTTTCTAAAAAAAGGCTCTCTGTGCAGTGTCTTGCTATGAGCCGGGTAGTGACATCGATTGTACTGCGAGGGCGACTTCTGGATTTATGATTCGTTTCAATTTGAAAATTATATTTTCATAAATGTTGTATACATTAATAACAACTCTTTAGTAATGTATTATTTATTTAAGATCTCTCTATAACAACTAGGTCGTCAGCAACATCTATCATTGTACACAGTACAAACAAACATTGGAATTTTAGTCTTAACAAAAATAAACCTGAAAAGGTCATTTACATTATCTCAAATTACATGATATATGTTTAATGAAGCTTACGTACAATTACTCGTACAATATTCAATAGTTACATAACACTGTTTAATTTTGTAATTTTTAACAGCTTTAATATCTTGGCACACCCGACTGTAGAAATGAGCAATGATGTGAGGCTTCCTTCCATTTTCAGAAGCTTCTAGACCAGGGGGTTCAAGAATGAGACGAGCCGTAGAGACTGTTACACTTCACTTTGATCAGGGTTCTCCCGACCGACCTCTTGAATAAATGACAGAAAGTACGTTTGAAATGACCTGTCCTTAGTCTTGTAATGACGACTTGTTGTGTTCTCTTAAAGCGTTTTGCTGGGAATGCTGGATCAAGGACTGATTGCCTAACTAGACGGAGTTTGAAAACTTTAAGTTTCCAGTTAGTCCTTATAACTGAAGCAGGAGTCATTTTCAAACATTTAAAGTCCTGAGGAGAGCCTTAAATTTGGTTGTCGGAGTATGTAAATGATGTGGCCAGTTTTGCAACTGCATCAATATTCTCATTACCAATGATTTTATTGTGAGAGGGGATCCATCTTATTTCTATTGGTGTCCCATTTACAGCTTGATTTTCTAGATTGTCCTGAAGTTTTTGAATAGTTGGATTGGTAGTGAATGGCTCTGAGAATTATTAGCGATTCTGGCCAAATAACAATCAATGTATCTTTTGATGTCTTAAAGCTGAGTGTAATGACCTAAAGGACTCTCTCCACGCTTCACAGATAGCGACGGAAACTTAATCCAGAAGGCGGTGAGAATCAATACCCGTGCGAGAACTCTTGCATGTTAAACCACACCCACTTCCCAATTTTTCCATTCCATATTAATCCTAAAATATAGAGAGTGATTATTTTATCGTTCGCCAAAGATTCGGGCCGCGTCGACCGTGCAGTCGAGGGCTCATTCGCCCAGCGAACCGCTGACTCAACTCCCTTGCTGGCACACGATAACGAACTATTGCTGCGCTTATCTTACTTAAAAGAAGTACATAAAGAATGATGTTTCAGGGACGCTTTCGATTGATTGATTTTTTCGTGTTTCCGGGCGCGTCAACTGCTTTGATCATTAGTTCCGTTAGTGTAGTGCATGTTTTTCTTCGCGGGAGATGGCGGTGATCTTCCCCCGCTGGATGGCGAGATCCGGCACCGACCTACCGTCGGCTAGTGGGATTTCCCCCTAACCAGGACTCTCCCACCAGCGGGGCACCGCCACAGCCGGGACAAGCTCTAAGTTCCCGACCGATCTCCCGGAATATGTGGTAGTGAATTGCATGTTAGTATAAGGGTGTGTGTAAGGGGAGAGGAAGGACAGATCGCGCACGGTCCGTGGCCCGTTTGGTAGGGTACTACTCCGGCATTCGCCTGGTGATGTTCAGAGAATCCACGAAAACCACCGATCAGAGCAGCCGGCCGCTAGAATTCTCCTCCAGACAGCGACTGAATTCGACCTAGCTGAAAAGCTAGTGTCGAAAATCCTGCCGCCGTCAGGACTCGAACCTAGGACATCCCGATCAGAGGCGCTACAGTGACATCAGTTGATGTATTGAGCTACCGCTCCCGGTTTCAGGGACGCGAACATGACAATAATATGAAACGAGAAGTGACACAACCCCTTGTAATATGTAGAGAATATGTGAGTTGGAGGCGGTGTGAGGATAGTAAGGTAAAAAGTTTGGTATTCATTCTCTATTGTCAACCGTTGACGAGAACACATCTGTGCGCTGAACGGTAGGATAACCATAATTTTAAGACACGCAATGTAAGGATCGGATAATTTTTTTCAATCAGACGAAAGTGGGTAATACAGAATTGGGTTCGATTTGTTCGATGTTTAAGTGTTAAGAATCTACAGATGTCAAAAATATATTTGAATCTTAAGTGACACTTCAATCGGACTTTGTCCACGCAACGAACTTTGTGATACGGAAGAATCGTAGACGTGTCTACGATCGTAGACGTATTTAAGAATTCATGTTATTGGAAGGCAGTCGCGAATAGGTACTCTACAAGTGGTACAGCATAGGGAAAGTCTGTGAGCGCGTGGTAATTTATTATAATTATTTAAAAACTGAAAAACGAATTGATAACACCCCGGTTGACATTTTGAATCAGAATTTGGCATTGGATGAGAATACGGTGAGGGACGGCAACATTAACAGCAAATAGGCAGCACCAAGAAAGAAGATGGGAAGGACATTTTAATCGGTGTACACCCGAGAAGTCGCCAATGCGCGCGAAGATCTTAGTAAGCCATGATCTTTGATTTTTAACCTGTACAGAAGGATAATTATTGTGTACTAAGAAATAACATCAATAAATGAGCTCATTTGAAAGGTGTAAATCAAAAATTGTTAATGAATGTTAAATTATTTTATTGGAAAAAAGGCAGATAATTTATAGTTAGTTGCTATCAATTAAAAATAATCTATTTAATTAACATAATTTCCAGAGATCGAAGTTCTCTACAGATTGCCCGTCCACATATAACGAGTAAGACGATAGCATGTTGTATGTCAAAACCCATGAGTAAATGGACATAGAATCAAAATGTTAAACATATATTGTCAACATACAAAAACATACATGTCAAACATGTATCATAGATATGTTTCCACTGGATCTTCTATTGTACTGCTTGCTTCGTTAACAACTAAAAGGAAACTAGAACGCTAAGATCAGATACTTGAGGTAAACCATTCATCTCAGTAAGATGGTATGAGCTGTCTATAATTTTCAGTCGAGGTATCTGTCTTTTAGGAAACTGATAATCAGTGCTAACATATTTCCTACTACATGTGATTTAGCAAGAATGGATGTCTCTCTTTATAGACCATCTTGTATACTTTTTTCGATATCCATTGTAACCGCCAGTACATGTTGTTTTATAGCTAGTGCATCACGTATTATATTATCGACGTTTCCCAAGAGGTCATTTGTAGAAGTAAAGGATCTAAAAGCGGTTTGGTATGGTGTGATTAGGTTACTGTTTCCCAATATTCATTTCATTTCTGGCGACGATAAATCATCTTCTCTAATATCTTCCAGATGTTATTTCTTAGGGAGATTGGGCGGAAATTCGAGGGTAGTATATGATCTATACGTGGTTTGGGTATGGGGACAATATTTGGTTCTCTCCATTGGTCAGGGAGGTGTTGTTTAGTTCAGATATAATTATAGACACGAAGCATACACTGGAATAAGTCCGGAAGCTTCTTAAAATAAACAAAAGAAAGAAAGAAAAAAGTATTCCGAAATCTATTAGGACCAGGTGCTGAATTCATGCACAGATCTAATATATAAAGAAGTTATTCCAACAATGTTTAACTGGCCATTATCAACAACGTGTCCTAAATTATTTATGTTCTAATAAACAGGGTAACGATACGAATGGAGTCGTTACCCTATCTAACTATTGAAACAGAAGCGCATACAGTTTCAATAATGGCCACTTCAAGCACAGAATTTGAAAACATTGTGGTGCTAAAACAGCACGTACTTTCTCGCCTTTAATTATAGTCATGTAATACTATATTTACCACAATTTCTCTCCGAATTATCACATCTGTCATCCCTTTTTTTAAATTTCATTACAACTCTTACAACATTTATCCGCTTTTATTTTGCCAGGGCCCCGTAATAAAGGTTTTTCTGATGAAAATTCGCCATTATTTCGGGCAGCATAAGAAACCTCTCTACCGCGGTAGCGGTGGCGAAAAAGTCATAGAAATAAGAGGTTTTCCACTTATAGAACGGGGAGTTCCTGGCGTCTAATACTGATAATTAGGAGAAAATTTATCCGTCCCTTTATTTTACATTTCAAGAATAAACTGAAAGCATTTTATTAATATTCACATTGTGAGAATGTAATGTACTGGTACTTTTTTGAACATTTTGGGTCTGAAACAATTTTAGCGGATGGAATATCGATTGGTCATGGGTGAGACGAGTGTCTGACCACTCAAATTTTGCAATATTTACGTGGCCACTAATGGAACAAAATTGACGTGTGGAAATAAATTAAAAAAACTATAGCGCTCAACCTTAGCGACGAACAATTTTTATTATGTATTCACATGTTTTAGTTTCAATTAATACAATGTATACTGAGTAGAAAATATAGAATACGTTATGTGTTGAATTATTCAATATGTCTTATCATTAATTATCAATCTTAGCAAATTACCACCAACTTCTACATTAACAATTCAACTACTGAAAAACGTTTTCTCTCGTCATGGATTTCCTGAAGTTATGGTGTCTGACAATGCAACGATTTTCACCAGTGAAGAGTTTCAACAGTTCTGTAAAGAGGCCGGTAAAACGTATCTCACCAGGACATCCAGAAACGAACGGCTTAGCCGAAAGTAATGTGCAGAGACTGAAAAAAAAGATTAATAGCAATGATCAACGAACCTATGCCTGTACAGACGAAAGGTCGAGAAATTCTTTTTCGTTATCGAGCAACACCGTTAAATGGTAGTAAATCTCCAGGAGAATTATATCTGCACAGGCAAATTCGAAACAAATTGAATGCCTTAAAGCCAATAAAATTTAAAACAACAGCTGTTTCTAAAAAATCAAGACAATTAAGTGTGGGAGATCGTGTACAAACTCGTAATTTTTTAAATAATAAAGTACGGTGGAATGTTGGAACGATCGTAAAAAATTTGGTTTTTTTAATTGTTTCGTTAAACTTGAAGAAGGTTATGTGTTGAAACGTCACATTGATCAACTTATATCTACAGCCGTACCACCAAAGAAATTGGTCACAAATGCTCCGGAAATTAAGGACTCTACATTGTAACGATACCGAATATTATACCTAGGCTAATCGAAAACAAAGTGTTGCGTAATCACGCACTGGCGCTTTTGCGTCTTTTCTGAGCCGTCGGGCGGCTGATTCGTTACGCACAACTGCTGTCGCGACATCTCGGCGCCAGGCAAACGGGGGGGACTGTGTTTGTTTTCGCCAACGCCGACGCGGGTCTATCCCTGGGGATCTAGCTGGGAAGGGGGGCTGCGCAGTTTGGAAACTCTGGGAGGGACCACCTGCGTTTATTTACGAAAAGTGTGCGAGTGAGAGCGCTTCATGGAAAATTCCGCTCGACACACCGACGAAACGCAAGATATTATTGGACCAAATTTAAGTAAGACGTAGGAACCTTTTGCCAATAGAAGCACATTTTGTAAAAATTTTGGAAACTTCTAGAACATTTGGGAAACTGGGGGGAGAAAAGACTTGCGAGCGCTGGCATGCGCCGAGCAGCCAGATCAGAACGGTGTGAGAGATCCCAGTAGGCGGAGCAGAAGGGTAGGAGAGGTGAGCGCTGAGGTGCGCTTAGCTCGCAGAGCAGTAGAGCCGGAGAAGGGCAGTGCCCCTTTTTGCTTTAAATTGAGGACGAGTAGTTCCTCCTATTGCTCATTTGTCGAATATATTCTCTTTTGATCTCTGCCGATCACGCCCGCGTCGCCCGTCACAATTCACGCGACGAGTATAATCGCGTTGCTGGACACCTGAATCTTGAGCTGTCGTCGCTTTTGGTCGTCGCTTTCATCGTCGCCGTCACTGCGCCGCCGCTGTGGTCACGCTGCGCCACCGCAACCACCGCCGCCGACGCGGGACTCAAAGGGCCTTCCCCGACACCCACGGGACACGCCGCCTGGTGTGAGGTTCGGCGACCTGTAGAGGTTGCCCACCCCAGCGGACCTGCCTGCGAACGGTGACTGTGTTTTGATTGTCGAGCTGCGGCAAGATCTTCAGTGCGCCCTTCAGGCGCGACGCTTGTTTAAAGAAACTCTTATCAAGGAAGTGCTCGCCGCGCATTGGCGACTTCCTTACATTATTAAGTTCCCTGTAATACATTAGTTTTATAGCATAAAAATAGAAGAAGTAATTATAAGACCTTGATTTTTTGTATGCTTAAAATTTAAGTTTTTCATTAAAGTCCATTTGTGTTCTCAATAATTTTATTTTAAATTCATCATCATTTTTTTAAAATCCGTCCTCCATCTATTCTTCTTTACTCTACATGCTTCCTGAGCTAGCCGGCCACACGAGCCCAGGTAA
>BLKR01005908.1:0-69833 GCA_011170035.1 Teleogryllus occipitalis
GCAGGATTTTCGACACTGGCTTTTCAGCTAGTCGAATTCAGTCGCTGTCAGGAGGAGAATTCTAGCGGCCGGCTGCTCTGATCGGTAGTTTTCCGTGGTTTCTCCGATCAACACCAGTCGAATGCCGGAGCAGTACCCTACCAAACGGGCCACGGACCGCGCGCGATCTTTCCTTCATCTTCCTTGTCCTATCCTCTCCTCTTACACACACATTTACACTAACATGCACCACATTATCACATATTCCGGGAGACCGGTCGGGAGCTTAGAGCTTGTCCCGGCTGCGGCGGTGCCCCGCTGGTGGGAGAGTCCTGGTTAGGGGGAAACCCCACTAGCCGACGGTAGGTTTGCGCCGGATCTCGCCATCCAGTGGGGGAAGATCACCGCCATCTCCCGAGAAAAAAACATGCACTACACTAACGGGACTAATGACCGAAGCAGTTGACGCGCCCGGAAACACGAAATCAATCAATCAATCAAATCCAATGATTTAAATTCTTCCCTCTCACACTTACCGTTCTTTTTGTATGTAATATGTCATCACATGGATAATATATTCAACATTCTCTACGGATGAACATTTTAAAATAAAAACTAATTATCTTGTGGTCACGAAGTTTGTGAAACGTAAAGGAATAATGCATTTTATTAAGTAATTTGTTGTCTTGTCAGCGATCTTCACAAAGCCAAAACTACTTAGTTTGTGATGGTATTTTTCTCCCTAGAATTTTACAAATATTCTTCATATAATAAAACGATGATGTAACTTATAATATTGGTGTATTACACGCTAAGTTATTCTATTAATATTTTACATCAGATGGCCAAACTGCTTATATGTATTTAATTTGGAGTGACGAATTGTTGCAAAGAACTCAAGAAACATTGCATGATTCCTCGCACAGATCATTGAACGGCAGGTCTAGAAAAATACTGCTTCTTTCTGTTCGTTGGGGCACGTTTCCTGAACTGAACAATGCCCATTGAATTCCTGCTCGAAATTTCTCGTTTATTGTTCACATGTTGCGTGAAGAGAAAGACACGAATCCCCTACGCCTGAGGTCGGCATCTCAAGAATGCTCCTCTAACGAACTCTTCGATTGCTTCAAAGAGATACGTCCTTTAGAAAAAACTGGTCCGCTCGGGCCTCCAAATACGGAGAGTTGCACAGAAATGCAGAAAAGTAATTGTTCCTTGGCGTGGAACTTGGAGTGATGCCGTTTTGTTGACACAAGGGACGCACAAAAGAGAAATCGCCACTTCACCCCCCGATTTGCTCTTCCGAATAAGATGCTATTCGTATTCGCAGGTTATCTTGGCGTTGAACATGCACCTTCAACTCCTAATGAACGTTTCCCTGTTCAGGCCGGGAAAGGAGAAGAATTCAATTGATACAATTGAATTGCTGCATTTAACTCTCTATTCTTCGAGAGAGGAGAAAACGACAATTCGTCAAGTGAAATGAGGCACAATCTTAGAAAGAAACTTGATAAACTTTGTGGTAAGATGAGATTATTTCAATTATTTCTTTATTTTGAAGACAACTAACTTGAATATTTAAATTTAGGTTTATTAGATTTCTCCTTTGAGCAGAATATAGTTCATGTTTTATTCTTATAAGTGTCTATACGTGAAAATGAAATTGAGATATAAACATAGTGAATGTTATAACATCATATTATCAATATTTATATAAAATCAAACTTTACGAAACAGAGTTCAGTTTCGTAGTAAGAGTCATTAAAACAAGTGTTCTAATAATCCACAGACTTCTGTACACTAAATATGAAGTCTATCAAATTTTGCAGGATGAATAGTTCAATTAAACCAAAAAAGCGATGCTACAATGTAACATACCTTCTCTTATTATTTGTAGCGGTTAAGTCATATTAAAACGGTACTTGTTCTCGTAAAAGCAGTTTTCCAACGCGCAAAATCTTTTTCAAAATATTTTGCATAACATTATTGGAAGATATAATTTTTTAAAAAAAGATTTCATTAACAAAAAATCTCTTTTCTCGAGAGATTATAGTTGTATTAAGATATCAAACGACTTTAAACTTGCAATTCTTGAAAGCACACACACTTTGTAGACAAATTCCGCAGTGATGTAACAAGAACGTTTTCATAAAACATGAATTACATATTGATGACACGATTCATTAGTTCTCTAAATTATGTATTGCGGTAAAGAATAAAGCTTTAATATTAGTGTAGCAACAGGAAAGTGTATCTTTCAGTTTTGATAAAACTTTTACACTTTTAGAATTGTATACCAGAATGATCAATAAATTCCCAAACAATTTCGTCTTCTTCTTTTTCTTACTACTACTACTGCTAATAATAATAATAATAATAATAATAATAATAATAATAATAATAATAATAATAATAATAATAATAATATCATGATGGTGATAATGATGATGAAAGGAACAGCTTTTTTATTCCTTCTAGGCTAAAATACCTGTACTACATTACCATCACTTGTTTCTTTATTGCAAGTTGGGTAAAAACCATTTTTAATCGTAGCGTCGTCTATATTTTTCGTTATCAAGCAAATTATTCCCTTCTATACAACATTTTCAATTTTCTTTTACGTTTTCTGTTTTTTAAGAAAAACTCATTTTCAACATGAGGAGTGGAAGACGAAACATATTTTCTTACTTCATAAATTATTTACAAGAAAATAAATATTTCTGTTCGCTTGTGAAGATTTTGTGCTAATTTATATACTTATTACTAGTGTGTTAATTTCTTCTAAATGGAGATTATTTTTTGCGAACTAAAATTATTCTAATGAGTTTTGAATTATTGCGTGGCCGGATTGTACAATATCTTTTCACTATCTTTTGATTTTAAGAATTGGGTATTTTTTAAATGTTTCTAACGTCAAACGGGATCTATACCCTAATTGCTGATCATAAAGCCAAACAGTTTATATAACTGTTGTACTGGTTTTATGATCGCAGATAGGCAACCTTCCATGCTGGGGTGCCTGGCAAGTTGCCGTTCAGCATAGGGGGAGTGAGCACATTGTAAATGGACACACCGTTAAATAAATTCTTGGCAGCAATAGTAGAACTTTTTTTTACAAAGCTAGTTACCCATTTTTCAGAAACGTTAAAATAATAATGTTCATTTTACAAAAGAAGTGCCAACGAATACGAGAAATCTAGTATTAGGAAGTTTACATTCAAGTAAATATGATTTTTCGTTTTCACTTTATATTCCTAAAACAACTTCAACAGTTTTAAATATTCAAATTACCGGAAATAAAAAAAACGTTTGTGTAAAGTTGATGTTATAAATGAATTATAATTAGTCTTTGAATTGCAGCAATTTACATTACGGACCATGTACTTGCATACAACAGTTCTTGGTTCTCAGGCAATCATTATCAAACGTTTAGGAAGAAAACCATCAATAATAATGAAAAAGTGTAAATCAGGATTAACAAGAGCGTTGATTGGTGCATTCACCATCACCCACGCTGACACTCGCAGACACCTCTTTCCGCAGCTGCGCGCCGTCTGCGTTAGTGAACCCGTTCCAATCGCAATTTTGCACAACTCGTCCGCCGGGCCGGGCGCGTGACCTGCATTTCATGGGCGGATGCATGCCCATGCCGGCTTGCCCACTCGCGCCCCCCCCTCAGCGCCACTCCTTTTTTTCTGCCCACGCATTCGCCCGCCAGGCCTCCAGCCGCTCTCGCACATCTGGTCCCCCCCCCCCTCGTCCTTCGTGCCGGGAGACGTGGCTCGGTGTATCAACTGATGTCACTGCAGTGACTCTGATCGGGAAGTCCTAGGTTCGAGTCCAGGCAGTGGCAAGATTTTCGACACTAGCTTGTCAGCTATGTGGAATTCAGTCGCTGTCTAGAGGAGAATTCTTCCGGCCGGTTGGTGGTTGGTTGGTTGTTAGTGATTCCGGATGCGTCAACAGATTAAGTCAATATTCCCGTAAGTGTAGCGCATGTTTCTCTCTCTCTCTCTCTCTCTCTCTCTCTCTCTCTCTCTCTCTCGGGAGGTTGCTGTGATCTTCCTCAGCTAGATGGCGAGATCCAGCGCCGACCTACCGGCGGCTAGCGGGGTTTTCCCCAACCAGATGACTCCCACCAGCGGGGCACCGCCCCAGCCGGGGCAAGCTCTGAGCTCCCGACCGATCTCGCGGCATGTGTGGAAGTGTATTGCATATTAGTGTAAGTGTGTGTAGGGGAGAGGATAGGACAACGAAGAAGTAGGAAAGATCGCGCGCGATCTGTGGTTCGTTTGCTAGGGTACTGCTCCGGCATTCGCCTGGTGTTGATCGAGAAATCACGGAAAACTATCGATCAGAGAAGCCGGCCGCTAGAATTCTCCTCCAGACAGCGGATGAATTCGACATAGCTGGTCGGATGCTCTGATCGGTAGTTTTCCGTGGTTTCTCTGCAGTACCCCGCTGGTGGGAAATACCTGGTAGAGAAATCCCTCGCTAGTCGACGGTAGGTTGGCTCCGGATCTCGCCATCCAGCGGGGGAAGATCAACACCCCTTCACGATCGAAACGCATGCACTACACTTACGGGACTAATGACCTCAACAGTTTAAAATTTCTACGGCTAAAATTTCTTTCTAAACAAAAATTATTTGTTTTAATTTCATGTATTTACCTGTATTAACTAATTGCCAAAAAATATTGGGACCCTTCATCCAGCGACGGTTTAACGCACGTACTTAATCCACCTATCCCTGGCAACACCACACTACACTTACGCATTGCGTCCACATGTCGTGACATACAGCACATCTGTGACCACTGCCTTTAATTTAAAGAAAAAAATCACGAAATTTGGTTGAGTATAAAACTTCAATTTCTTTCTAAACAAAAATATACATTGTTTTGAACACAAATATTTATGAACCCTTGTTGAAAAGAGTTTTGGGGGCCTCTATCCAACAGGGATCCAACACAAGTGCTTAATCCACTTATTATTCACCCACTCCTACAAAAGGGGATTTTACTCTAAAAAGTACCACTTTGACAGGTCGGGAAACAAATGAACGTCACGTAAGGCGATGCGATCTCAAGAAATACTGCTGAATCCGTTTGAAAATGAGCTAAATGTAAACGAACGCACAAAAAAATGATTTCATTGACATTATTTACGGTTGTCAGCAGTTGGCCAAGCAGTAGCTGTCAAAGCGGGCCTTCTTATAGTTAGAGATTGGATTTTTATGTAATTAAATTTTTTTGTCTTTCTACTTACCGTTCTCAAAATTGTAATTTGGGCGAATCGGCGCTTTAACACAATATTCAATTTTATCGTTGAACATTTTACAAATTTAGTACTATATTATATATTTACTCCTTTTGCTATTTTCACAATTTTTTTATTCTAACAATTATCTTGAATTTAATTACGTGTTTTTTATGAAAATAAGTATTTAAAACTATCAGCATTCTCCCTTGATTATTGTTGAAATCTCAGTACGAAAATTACCGTTGTTGCCACGTTTAGTGACCCTTAATTTTTGAGGAACTTTGGCGATCGCCGATGTGTAACACATCAACAAGAATGTTGCACATTGCAGGGAACTTATGCTGGTCGTAGATATCACCAAAGCTTCTATTGCGTCTGGTCTGGCTCAATGTGCATATAACTTTACTTATATGCACCTTGATATCGCTGCTAAAGAACGGTCATACAAAACAGTAGATTAATCTATTACTACTCACGGTAAAATTGTATAATGCAAAATGTGCATGAATTTGTGCTCTCCCAAAGATTTTTAAAACGTTTGTATTATTTTAAAATTTTGTTTACAATTTTTTGTATAAATGTAAGTTTGTATTATGTAAATGTATTTTACAATTACAGTATTTTAATATGACACATATTCCAATTTACATATTTATTACATATCCTTACGCAGTGATTGATTTATATAATTTTAGGTTCCTGAACGCGACCCAAGTTATTTACTAGTTTAATAGAAATAGTTACAGCTATTAACATACCTAGAAAATTTATGAGTGATATTACTGCCGAAGCCAAAATTTAAAAATCGAAGTGGAGCGTAGCGGAGCCGAGATTATTAATTTTGATGAGGCAGTAATAACACTGTAACATTTCGTGGTATGTTCAACATTTTATCGATCACCATAAAATCTCACAAATTATGGGAAATTTTACATTACTGCGATTGTAACACATGAATTCTGTTGCTGCTGCACGTTAGTACGATATTGTGGGGTGTTGCTTGCGACATATCTATATAAACAATATTCCTATACTGTGCTTCGAGAAAGATGGATGCAAATCATTCTCCTGAACTTAGATACCTAAAGAAACGACGTTCGGTTAGGAAATTGGCGCGTTGACTTCCAGTGGCGACAACTTCACCTCAGTAAATACGATTACCGGAGTAGTTTCATTATGTGGAATGTGAGGAAAATTACTTTATTTTACATAATATACATTTTTCTAATTGTACTATTAATAATATTACAATTAAGAATAATTATTCTCCAAAACAATGTGGATTCCTTCTGAATTGTTTGAATATGATTTTTGTACATCGCCATGTTTATTTTCTTAACAAACAGTTGACTTGCGATGAATTGATAGTTGTTTACGTTGCTAAGGATGTTCAATTTCTTAACATACAAGTAGGTGTAAGTGCGCTTAACATACCTGCAGGGTTGCATATTCACAGGGAATAAAGACGCATGAAAGCGATTAATATATTTATAATAAAATTTAATAAACTTCGCAGAGGAACCGAAACGCCGTTCCGTCGCGTTCCGCCGGAAATCAAGCTTTGTTCTTTCTTCTTTCATTTCATATTTATGTACACATTTTGTCATTTCATACTACACATTTTTCCGGTCACTACTTAAAGTAATCTCTCTATAACACAGCATTACATATACGCTTCACACCGGGAGCGGTAGCTCAGTGCATCAACTGATGTCACTGCAGCGCCTCTGACCGGGAGGTCCTAGGTAGGAATTCAGTCGCTGTCTGGCGGAGAATTCTAGCGACCGGCTGCTCTGATTGGTAGTTTCCCGTGGTTTGTCGGATCAACACCAGGCGAATGCCGGAGCAGTACCCTACCAAACGGGCCACGGACCGCGCGCGATCTGTCCTACCTCTTCCTAGTCCTATCCTCTCCCCTTACACACACACACTCACACTAACATGCACTACACTACCACATATTCCAGAAGAACGGTCGGGAGCTTAGAGCTTGTCCCGGCTGGGGCGGTGCCCCGCTGGTGGGAGAGTCCTGGTTAGGAGGAACCTCCACTAGCCGACGGTAGGTCGGCGCCGGATTTCGCCATCCAGCGGGGGAAGATCACCGCCCTCTCCCGAGAAAACATGCACTACACTAACGGGACTAAAGGTCAAAGCAGTTGACGCGCCTGGAAACACGAAAAAAAATTAAAAAAATCAATATACGCACGGCGCCCGCGCGCCCAAGGGAGTGGCAGGTTGGCGGCCATGCCGGAGGTGTGGCAGTGGCGGCGGCGACGCAGCGGTCGAGGGGGCGCGCCGCGCCGCTCCGCGCCGCCGCCGGCTGCGTGCGTAACAGGGGGCGGGGCCCGGCGGAGGCGGCACCCGCCGAGAAAGCGATCCGCCCGGGGACTTCCCGCTAACAGAGGCGACGCGGGATTTGGAGCAGCCATTGCAAGAAACGCCGCCAACAAGGGTTTGTTTTTAACCTGGTAACGACGAGTTCTTGCCACCGACTATCAACCGCTACAATCAGTGGAAGTGCGGAAAATAAAACGCCGAATTCTTGAAATATTTTCTGGGAGAATTCTGGTATTTACTGCGGAACTGTTATAAAACGGAAATGTCGTCTGTTTAGTATCATTGTTGTGTAAAAAAATCGATGATATCAAAGCTGACACAATCTGAAAGTGAACAAAACGCGAGACGTTTAGCAAACCAAATACCAAAATATGTGTTATACTTTACCTTCTGATCGGTCTAAATTGTCCTAAAACTCGCAATGTTTCTATTACCCAGATAAATAGATCTTAAGAAATATATATAATACAACAATAATAAAGGGCAATGACAATATAATGTACTTTTTTAATCTAACGTATTGTATTTTAAAGAAGATGCTATTAAAATAATTATTTTTAAGCAACTATTGCATTCAGAATTGATTTTTTTATTGCAAATCTTACTTCAGACTACTGACTATCTGAGGAATATTTCTCCTCATTTTTATTTCATGTTTCACTATTGCTTATTTACACTTTAGGTAGAATTAAAATAAACGCTCATATTTCGTATTTATGATATTTTTAAAGTATATCAAAACTAGAATATAAAATTCAAGGAAGTACGTGTTTTATTAAAACAATTTAGTTTCGATTGGCATACGTAACCAAAATTACCAGTCTAGAAAACTTTGGGAAACTTTATTTGCATATTAATTCAATCTATTATTCAAAGATGTGTGACTAAGTGTCGCACATTTGACATATCAAATGTTGATCCTTTTCTACTGCATGCTGTCTTTCCCGATTTAGAAGCAATGTGTTTGAGTGCTTGCATTTCACATATGTATACCCTAACACATTTTTAATTAAGTAAATGTAGAACATGCAGCAATTGTATTACTCTAATAGAAATGAATAAAAAGAAGGAAACAAATATATTCATAGAAAATAATTATTGTGAATTAGAAAATCATAGAAACAATATTTAAGAAATATTTGTCTCGTTGATGGGTCTATATTTGTTATTTTCCTTATTGTCTACATTTTATGTATTTCCGTAGTGTGCAAATACCTTTACTACATTACTAACACTTTTGAAACATTTTACATGGAACAAAATCAGTAACTATCAAATGCCTGGACACAAATGACACAAATATTTTATATTTCTAATATTTGGGTCATTTATCGCTTTCGATGCACACAAAACACAGTTTACTGTGATGAGATCTCCACCAATGAAATAAAAAACGCCTCGTCCACCTGTGCAATTTCATCGTTTTCGTTTTGTCACTTTCGTTTCATCCCCACGACGTGAACTTGTTCCCAGTACAACATGGCTGAGAAAATTCCAAATGAACATAAATGTCCTCTACGTCCAGAAATTATTGATGGAGAAACGAGATAAGCAAGGGAAAAAAACGTATCGCCGCTTTCTCACATCTAATCCTTAACTAAAATCTAATTCGTGGTGTAAGAATTGTCTCATTGGTCAGAGTGAAATTTATAAATATACCAATATTTCTGTTCAAAAGCAGGTTTTGCAGCAACACAAAAAAATTACTATCCATTCAAGACGTCCGACAATAATTTCACGTTGAAATGTAAATACAAGAAGCTATTGAAATAAATTGGGAATGTCTCCTTTTTTAAAAAAATATCTGCAATTAAATGAGGAAATCATTCTATTCTGAACAAAATACGCAATTGAAAACCATAACTTAAGTTCCAGAATCAAAGAAAACGTCACCAGCTACATATAATTTCAACAACTGCACATTCCAAGGGTCTTATTTAATTAAACGCAAAATTAATAGAGGTGTTTTACTCATACACCAAAGATACTTTTTAGTAGCTGACTATTCTAAAAGATGTTACTAATTTAAGAAATAAATGTTTGGCATTTTTAACATGATGTTCTGATTTCACTTTGGCTAATTAATACAAAGGACCTTGACATCACGGCCGATGCGATAACGAGTATCTTATATGAAAACGTCAGTATTTATATTATCATTAATTATTTAGATACTGTTCATATTAAGATTTACTATTGACTAATTTTTTAATTCGTGAAATAATCTTCATAAATATCACTCGAGGTTCTGAGCTTCCCAGAAATATTCACTCGTCACTGTGCGGCTCATAAATTGATCGGTAAACTCAGAACTTGCCGTGGTATTACCTTTGAAATTACAATGACTGAACGAATAAGTATCGTTCTAGTGTCCAATTTAATGAGATGCTCCATGGAATGAAAATCAACAACACAAATATACAGTTACATACCAAACTTTACCGAGAGAGGTGGCTCAGTGCATCAGCTGATGTCACTGCAGTGCCTCTGACCAGGAGACCCTAGGTTGGAGTCCCGACAGTGGCAAGACTTTCGACACTAGCTTGTTAGCTAGGTCGAATTCAGTCGCTATCTGGAGGAGAATTCTGAAGGCCGGCTGCTCTAATCAATATTTTTCCGTGGTTCTCCGATCAACACCAGGCGAATGCCGAAGTAGTACCCTATTAAACGGGCCACGTACCGCGCGCGATCTTTCCTTCCTCTCCTTCACCCTATCCTCACACAGTTACATGTGCATTACACTACCACACATGCCGGAAGACCGGCCGGGAACTTAGAGCTTGTCTCGGCTGGGGTGCTGCCCTGCTGACGGGAGGTACCTGGGAAAACCCCGCTAGCCAATGGTAGGTCGGCGCCGGATCTCGCCATCCAGCGGGGGATGATGACTGCCACCTCCCGAGGAAAAATCATGAACTACACTTACGGGACTAATGACATCAGAAGTTGACGCGCCCGAAATCACTAACAACCAACCACGTACAAAATTTGTGCACTTTTGTGTTAATATAAAAATGGCATGCATAAATTAAATATTTCACATAATAAAGTTATTGCTCTTATGTATTGGTTCACCGTAGTTGCGTAGCTGTATGATTTACTGTGACTAATCAAGAGAAAGAGAACCTACTAATTAAGCCACACTCGAGCTCATTATCCTGTAATATTGTAATGAGAAGGATTTTCTCATCAAGAACTATTTAAGTGCTGGTTTCGTTCACAGTGTCACATTTAATTGAAAGTTTCAGCGAAGCGCAAACGTAAGGTAGGAAACGACCTCGCACTTCCTCATACTTTCCTCTTTCGTCAGTGCCCCTGTTGGCGACCCCCTCCCTCTTGGGGCACCCCCTCCACCTCCACACACGTCGGCACGAAAGGGCACAAGGAAAGTCGCGCAAACCGCCGCTCGACTCGGCTGCGAAAACGGAACGACTGCTATCCCATGTGAGGCATTGCGTAAGGCAATAATCGAATCCAGTGACGTTGGACGTCGCAGTTTTCGAACGCACCATGTATTAGGTCACAGGAGGTAACACAGGACACAGCACAGGACGCCACACCGGAAGCTTGTAATAACACGCAGGTATTTTTGAATTTTCTTAAAATTATGTCCAACACAACGTAGATAAAACATCGATAAAATTTTAAAAAATAGACATAAATAATTTTGGGGAATGAACTTCTTAAGGCACACTGTAGAAAACACAGCAGAATGTTGGAGACATTATTTTGCAGTCTAAAACTCAAATATTTGCTAATGTTTCTGAATACTTGATGAGCAGCTTTCAGAATCATAGAATCATCATCAAAATTGTTGCGTGAAATTATGAATTCCCCCGAGGACAAGTAACTACAAAACGAGATCAATTGAAATCAGTTACCTAATACCAACAACACCGTATCAGGCGATCAATTTGATATTTTCTTCCTAACCTCACCAATTCCAACATTAGTACAAGTCACTGACAAGTAAAATCTGACACAAACAGAACACTGCGCGTCGAATTTCGTTCACAGCGCATCACTGAGGGAACGAACACCCATTTGCTGCGAAGTTTCAAATAGAACCCTTCTAATTCCGAACAACATCCGAGAAAAACCGAACTACGTCGCCTCGTACATTAAACACTGGAATCGCCTGTGGCGCGTTTCACAGTTTAATAATCCTGCACAAAAGAAACAACGAGAGCGGGACAAGAGCCGCGCCCGGGAAAGTCGACGGCGGTGGCGCCGGCGGGGGCGGCGGGGGCGGCGGCGGCGGCGGCGGCGGCGGCGGCGGCGGCGGCGGCGGCGGCGAGCCCGGAGTCTGCGGCGCGGCACCCGGCAGAGGCGAGGGCGAGTCCTGCGCCAAGCGAGCCTCCGACGGTTATATAACGGCTGCGCGGCACGCTGCACCGGTCGACGTCCCGTCCCGGCGTGACGTCACGGGCGCTGGGGCCATCTGCGCACGCGCGGAAGACGCCTCGCCCGCCCGCGCCGCCGCCTGGATGATGCGCGCGACGCGGTGCCCGCCGGAACTAGCGCCTCTAATGATTGAGATGGTGCCTCCAAAGATTAGCACCTGTAATGATTATAGATGATAATGATGAAACATCTATATCATCTATAGAAAGTCGAATGGATAATTAACTTCAATATTCATCGGCGTAATGTTAAAATTTTTATTAACTCGTATAAGGAACTAAAAAAGCAGTTTTTTTGCGTGTACGAAGTACTTCAGATAAATTGATTCAAATCCGTCGAAAAACATGTTTTTTATACATCAATCACGATGTTCAAAATAAAAAACGTTATCTCCGGGGGCAGTTTTGCATATTTTAATCCGCTACTCCTTTTTGTACTTAAATAACGTGTGCCAGGAAAGTCTCTTCGCACTGGGCCGAATCACGGACTCTTACTAACAATTGCATTTATGTTCGTAGCAACCAGATTACTGGAAGCAAGTAGAGGGAACAACACTCCCAGCATGTTATCATTGTGGGAAGTACGCAATTTACGTTTTCGTTTTTTACAAGCTGCAATTCGTGCTATCAACGTAATTTCTATTGCTAGCACTCTCACCAACCGCTTGTTCAACTGCGGAGAGACAGGCGCACTGTGCTTTGCCAAAATATCTTGTAAATAAGTATTCAAATATATACTTAAAATACATTTGGTTTTGATTTGCTAAATACATACGTATTTAAGATACTTAAAATAGTGTAAATACAATTGTATTCAATATTTTTCATTGTAACAATATATTTTAATTGTCACACAATAAAACAGTAATTGACTGTAATACAAATTTCTGAACAATAACTGAATATAATATATATGTACTCTTAATGTAATTAAGCCAAAAATCAACGAAAGTAAACAAATACATTTCAGGCATATCTGGGTTAAAATTTACGCGAACTTTTACATGAAAAAAATGAGATCCACGAATTTTATTTTTATTAAAGTATTTTAAGTATTTATTTTTTAAATACACCTATTTTATGTATTTAAATAAATCTCCAAAATACATGCCCAATAAACTCAAAAATACAGTTCTTCAAGTACAAAATGTATTTAAATACTACCGAACCCTGAAGATGGTAGATTTTAGCAATTGCTAAAAGTGCAAAACGTTCCAAACTACGATAACATTTGTAGTGTATATTTGACGCTTGGTGCAGTTTATTTCTGAATGTTTTCAATCGGCGATAAAATGCAAAATCGATCGCAAAATGCGAAATCACAAAGTGCGAAATGGTCGTGAATCTGCGAAATAATTGCTGAATTCCACTTAATCGTTTCGTTCGTGTTCGCTCCCTAATTGGGATGCGACATAGACAACAACACATCGATGTTTGAAAATATTTAATTTGAGAGGGGCCGTGTTTATAATTAAGATTTAACAAAGTAAAACGATAGTGAGAACATAAAAATTCTTATTCTGAAAGTATTTGTAAGACTTTATTGGTTACAACAGGAGAAGTTATCGATTACCTTGTGAATATGATAGTAAAGGATTACAAGCGAAACTATTACGGGCTTCTTCAAAAGCAAGCGCATTTTTACAATACTCTAATTAAGACATTAAGACATACATAAAAAACATTGTTTTGTATTTGGACTTTTTGTATTAATAAATGAATTACGTTGGTATAACCTGTTAAATATCAAGTGAGAATCCATACCCCGTTTTTAGAAACTAATGCTTAAATATGCTAAATTTAACTATTGGTTAAACTAAAATAAATAGTAAGAAAATATAATAAGTAAATGGTGATAGCGTTCTTTTAGCTTAATTATAATATTTGATACATTTTAAAATACTACCATTTCTCTACAGAAGGTAAAGTTAATATTAGGCTTAAATTTTAAAACATGTTTTAAATACATTTTCAAATAGGTGTAATATTGCACTTAAGATGGACATTACACTTCACAAAAACAACGGTTTAATAACACCTGTTAACCGGAAGGTATCTTTCAATAGCTGCTCTCAACTTCTTACCTTTTTCTGTGATTATATGTTAGTTATGGCGCTCTCATTATGAATTGTAATTTTATACAACGTTTACACTGCACTAAGCATCCAAACACAAACATGGTCGGTCTCCTCCCCGCTAACAACTTTCTCGCTCAATATATCACGAAAAGCGTATTGAAAAAGACAAAGGACAACGAAATTTTTATTTTATAGTAAAATCTATTTCATTCAAGCATTATTTGTAAATTCCGTTTAGGGTAAAATGCAGTATTTATTAAATCTATCACTTTATCGCCCCTTTCACTGCTTCATTACTTCCTAATATATATAGAAACCCATTTAAAAACAACCATATTATTCAGTAGGTTTGTGTCTTAAAAGATATTTCTGTTGAGTTTTCGATTTACTGCAGTAATTAGTATATTTCTTAAATGTAAACAAATTAATAACAGATTGAGACTAACATTTTTAAATTTAAGAAATATTTTATTTAGATGCGCATAAAAGCGTTGCATACGTTTTTTGCTGTATTGAAATTTAATTCGACACGAATTTCGAGATAATACGTTAAGGAAGAATGACGGTTTTTCACGATTTACAAGACATCATCGACCTAAAACTCGGGTGAAGACGTAACTCGTACGGCGAAAAGTGTAGAATATTTGAAAAGAATTTTGTAGAAATTCCGCTACAAAAAAGTCCGCAAGCATACATAGAATCCACAACACCCCTTATGATTTTTTTGTGGTGCGCAACTTGTAAATTGTGTTCCCAAAGCCTTGAAAACCGGTTTTGTGAGGTTTATCGGTACTCTTCTTTGGAGGTTAACATTTTTGGATACTCCCACTCACAAGTGGTCTGGAACGGCCAGGAGCTTGCAGATTCTTCAAATCTATGTGAAATTAAATAGATTGTGATATTATGTGCAATTTAATCGCAATAGTTTCATTTTCTGCTTTGTAATAAACTTTAACAATATTATAATGTGTATTGTCTGAATGATGTAACGCCCAGTTCAGTTAGCCTCACAGCTGGATTCAAATATATTTTATTTTAAAAAGATGATTTACAATGTGCAGACTTCAGCTAGTTTTATGTATTACGAGATAGTGTATGGTCTCTTTTCGAACGCTAATAGTTCAATTAGTTCCACGTACCGTGAAATAAGCGCTTATTGTGCGACTAGAAATTATTTCATCATGAAAGTTTTTATATACTTTGAATTTCGTTTTTCGTATATTCCCATAGGAAATGCTCAGGAACTATTGAATTTCCTGCTGTCTTTGCAATCTTAGTCTGATTTCTATCTTCTTTAATCCACTTTTCAGAATATTTTAGTAGACAACAGAAAACAAGTTCTGGATGATCCGCGGTGAATACCCTATCAGTGGATGAGTGTACACAATGTGTAAGTTCAGTCACCACCGTACAGCCAGTGCTGGTTATCAATAGAGCCCCAAAGTTTGGCAAAATGCCTTTTTGTTATTGTAACTAGTATATGACTTTTAACAATAGGAATCACTTAATTGAACTTCTGGGGTTGTTTTAGTAGATTTTTAATTTGCCTATTTTAGCGTCGGTTGCCTATTTTTGTCATTTTGCCCTTTTCTGCCTTTTCCCTCATTATTAGAAGATTCCATTTAGCATTTTTTACCTCTTTTAATTTCTGAAGCCCATTTGTGATTTTTTACTCATTACTTTGCTTACTTTTTCTCCTGGTACCGATCGCGATCAAGTTGAATACAGTATATACCTGCAAACCTGGACAACTCGAATTCACAGTGGTGTTTTGTCTTTCTGTGGAAGCAGACACTGTGATAAAAAACTGAATGAAAAAGGAAGATGATAACAATAATGATTTTTTATTTTTTCATTGAAACCGTCAGGCTTTGTTTGCTCACAAGCAATCCCATTCTACTTTAGAGTATGATCACCAATTCTTTTGCGAATAGCTCTCTGTATATGATAATCAGTGTTGGCGACAACACAAGTGCAAAGAACGAAGAATATAATTCCGTTTTTATTGACGGCATTTCAAGATGCAAAAGGGAGTTCAGAGTAGCATTTTGAAGAGACAACGTTACGAGAAAAAATAAATTCGAAGCCTTCATACCGCGTGGTCATGCGGAATCAATATTTCAAAGAAAATATCGTTTTCTTACACGTGAAGTGATAATGCAAATTTTAGAGTTGGAATAATTTTAATTGTTATTTCTTTTACAATTCCTTTTACATGTGAGTTTTCATTGTTTGCATACCTTTTAAACTCCTTCTTTGGCTAGAATAAATGCCTATTTTAGAAAAATAAATGCAATTTTGCCTGCCTATTTAAGGCAAAATAAATGCCTGAACTTCTTGGCTTTAGTTATCAATAAAGGCGCCTCACGGATTCTCAGTTCACGATGTTAGTGCCCCGATCGATCACTCACAAGAACTCGACCTCTGTGATTATCCTGGAAGTAAATTACTTTGATATCGAAGTACTATCAGTTGCTCGGTAAAGAGGTAGAAAGACTAAGAGGTAAATGCACTCCAAACTAACCATATTGTCCAAACATTTTTGAAAATACTTATTTGATTAGATTGTAGAAAACTATTCGTTATTTGTGATATCTTAAGATCCGCTCTCTGCAACTAAAATATTCGAACAAGCTCAAAATCAATACATTCGCTCTAAACATAATTCGTTCATTTACGAATGTAATAAAAATAATGGATATTTTTACTGTATTAATTAGCAATTAGGAACTACACGTAGAACTAGGTTTTTGTTAAAGAGGACTCTTTGAATCGTAAACTCAATTTTTTGCTTATTCCCATACAGAGAAACATTTATCAATCCAAAGACATATAAGACCTTTAGAAAATGCATTACTGTCTCCTTAAAAGGACTCCAAGCAATTACGATGACAAAATTACACATGCAAATAATTAACACGTTCATTAAAAGCTGGGCATCAGGCGACGGAGCAAAGCGGAGTGAATGTTCGAAGCAACGTGTTTCATTTCCCGCAGCTGCGCTCTCATTCCATTACTGAAATGAACCTCGAATCTTTTCCCGTTGAGCGACTCTCCAGACGAAAATTCTTCTCCGATAACAAACGAATGTGTCGTTTAGAATTGAAAATAGAAACATTTTCATTAGAAGACTATCAGTAAAAATACTCTCCAGACAGACATTCTTCTCCGATACCAAACGATTGTCTCGTTTAGAATTGAAAATAGAAACATTTTCATTAGAAGACTATCAGTAAAAATACTCTCTAGACAGACATTCTTCTCCGATAACAAACGATTGTCTCGTTTAGAATTGAAAATAGAAACCTTTTCATTAGAAGACTATCAGTAAATTTTTTAAGAAACTACGGAAAGCGAAATATAATTTAGAACGTTTAGGAGAAGACATTAAAATTATTTCAAGATACCCCAAGGATAAATTACGCCTATCATAAACGCTTCAATAAGAACTCAAATTGAATATAAAGAATTATTGAACATACAAACATAACATTAAACAATAGAATGTGACAAATTCAAAATAAATAAAAAATCTAAATTAAGAGAAAAGTAACAAAGTATGAGGGTGCTTCGTCTAAATGAACTCCCCGCCTGCCTATGCCCTAACCCAGTTCTAGTATTAACTCATGCAAATTTCTGTAAAATCAGTGGATTGAACAGATAGAAAATAAAGCTATTTTCTAAAAAAAAGAATGTTTAGTTTGGAAGGTAAGTCTAGGTGGCTATTTCAAAGAATTTTTCTACCTAGAATAAATGGGGGGCCCCTGCAAAACTTGTATGTCACAGGTTCATCGACACGAGGAGAGACAAAAACAGTTGCCTGCTATTGGCACTTCATTCAATTCGATATTAAGAGGCATACCAAGGGTATTCTATTTGCATGAGAGCCCCAAATCCTTTTGTAAATTACTTTTTATTGGCTGTTAGAAACAGAAAACTGTTTCTCAGAGAGAAGAAATTTTGATAGAATTGAGAGTAATGCCATTTAAAATATATATAATCTGATTTTAAATATTATTCTATTGTTTGTTCTTATTTCAACCAAAAAAAGTAATCACTTTTCCGAAGCGTACTGAAAATGTTATAAAAGACAGTCTAAATTATAAGTATACTATTTGTAGTATGAAAATACTACTAAAATTGTAAGGTTTATCATGCCAATATTATTCTGTAAGAATGTTCATTGTCAAAAGAAAAATTAATAAAAATTTAAAGATTCTAATAAAAAATTTGATTAAATAATTTGTTAAAGAAAATATGAAGATTTATATAATTTAAAAGTTGCATTGGAGAAAGTAAGAAGTCCTATAAATAGCGGTCGGTTGAGAGCAGCTGAAAAAATCCACTCCCAATTTGAAAGGCTGCTTTCCTGACGGATTCTCAGACACTGCATTACACTTCATTTCAGCATTTTGTTTTTCTTGAGCAGTCTCGAAAGGTTAAGTTTAAAAAATTACTGTTATTAATGCCAGTTGTATTTATTATTTTGGAATGAATGAGCCCCAACTACCATGAATCTGTATAATTAGCAAAGTGAATAGGTATGTCATGGGTGACGATCTACGTAATTAAAACAATAAGGGTTTTCGTTTAGAAAGGAATTCCAGCTTTCTACTAAACAAAATTTTGTGCCTTTTTTATATGAAAGACAGGCGGCTCTTGATGTGTTATCGGTTATTCATACTAACTGATGTTATTGTTAAAACACTAAATTTTGTTAATATAGAAAGAATACCATTTGTTCAAAATGCATTTTTAAGACCAACTACAATGTAATAATATTATAAACAATACAAGGATATCCTTGCATGATACGTTTATTATTTGGAAAGTAAAGGTAACAGCGTTTTAAGTTCCAAGATTGACTGTTTTTAAATACAAAGGTTATTGAGTGTATATGAATAAACGCTATGTTCAGCAATAGTCTGGTACAATTGTCTCTTTCTAAAAATCTTTACAATATTATTATTATAAGAAATGTTATTAAGTTAAGGTGTATAAAAGAATATCTTAAAATAGACTACTACTACTACTACTACTACTACTACTACTACTACTACTACTACTACTACTACTACTACTACTACTACTACTACTACTACTACTACTACTACACACATGAACTGATCTATGTAAATATACATTTCAGTTATATTTTCAAAAACATGTTTAACTCTGCGTTCATAAAGAGCAGTAACTGAACTCTTACAAATTGGAAACTTCTCTCTTGTATTCAGTTTTGGAAAATAAGAATGACCTGAAATTACAACGTTTGGGTGTCAACGTCCCTAGCAGTGCATATGTATTATTTTCCATTTGTAACTTTTGTACAGTTCTCCCCTTTGTGCAATACAATCGTAGAGGTTCAACAAGTACTTAATGGCAAAAACTAAATGATGGATTTCACAGATTTGCTATCATTGAAATTAAATATGACAATACTTGAAGCTGCCAAAGGTGTAGAGGGAACTAAAAAATCAAATAAATGTGAAAAAGGTGGCCCTAGATTTAGAAATGAATGTCCAAATTTATTGGTCAACACATACACGCGGGCAAAATTGTATGATAATGTTACGTGAGAACTACCAAACTTATATTAGTAAAAAAGTAAAACATTTCTAATAATTGTAAGAAAATAAAAATTATTAATATATTTATAATTCATTAGTTATCATATTAGAGTGGTTCAAAATTGAAGTCTTCAAAGTGATTATACACAATATTTTGTTTAAGATTTTAGAATCTTCTGCAACTCGACCATAAAACCAATAACATAAGCATGACAGAGTAATAACAAAAGATTAATAGCCTAAAATAATAGATATATCTAATTGTACTAGAAATCATGAAGAGATTGCGGTAAAACTGTGGATTTGTTTTGTTTTAAAACAATGGCGAGTCAATCATTTATGTATGGAATTTAATTTTAATCAAATGTAGCATAATAGTACTATTATGCCATGGTCCTCGTCATTTGTTTGGTAAAAAGTGATTTATTCTTTAAAGAATGCTCGGATATTTTTTATTTCGTTGTTTTAAGGTCATTACACAATTTGCATTATGTAGTGCAGGATAGAGCGATAATAAATGATAATATAACGTGGCCAGTATATAAATTTCTAGTAGCCTTTATAAATTGCCAGCAAGACAGTAACGACGTGCCTCACAGAAATAATCTTTCTTCTAAATGAAACAAATCGCCATTATCCCGTGAAAAAGGACTCGTCTTAGCTCCCGCCGGGGAGTTCCTCATTCTTCTCGGCAGCCAAATCTCTTTCTTGACGTACGCGTAATCGATTCAGCGGAGGCCTCCACACAGACGCAGGCCCCTCGCTGCAGCTTATTCAATCTTGGCTCGTTTGCGGCACGCACGAGTGCTAGGCGCTGCTCGCCCATCTTCATTACTCGCAGCACGACATAAAGGAAATTAATTGAATGGATTTCCTCGACAAGTGATTACTTCAAACTGTACGAGTCCGCAGTAGCAGCGGGGTACCGGCAGCAGGAGAGAGACATTAATGCAGGGAAAATGCCGATGGACTGCAGGTGAGGAGGCTATGTGAAAGATATAAATAGAATAAAAGGAAGAGAGGGTTGGAGATCATGAAAGGACTATACAGACGTAAAAAATAAAATAGTAGCAACTGGACGCTACATTGAAAGAAACGTTGTACCGGGCAGGGAAATCAGATTAGGGAGGGTCTGAAGTTAACATAGTTAAGATGGTTGTGCTACGACTTCATCATTGTGAGTCATTTTTAGGTCAGAATAGTTCTTTATGTTTTAAGTAATGATAGGTAGTACATTATTTGTTTTGTCCTTAATGGGTAAAGAAGTTGTTTTCAAAATGCCCAAAGTTGCTAGATGTGCGGAAAAGAAAGAATGTTCTTTGATTGGGTTGTCTTGATTTTGTTAACGCAGATTACCGCCATTTTTGTGGAAGGTACAGTAAAGTCTGAATTTATAGCTTGTGCAAGTTGTCATCAGCTGTGAATTGTGTAATTTTAGTTGTGAAGAATAAGCATCAGGGAAGTACGCACGAAACTGGTGTTTGAAAGAACACTATTTAAGAAAGATCTTCGTGCAACTTGTGAGCTAAGATGAACCCATATGAAGAAACAGAAATGTCTGAACGTCAAATTCTATCCTCTGAAGTCTATTGGATAGGACGGACTTGGAATGAAGTTCTAAGAGATGTAACAGTGAAAATGTCGAAGTAGAAGTGGATCAGTAAGTGAGAAATAAAAGTAAAGGACAAAGAAACGCTTCTAAGACGGTACAAAGTAATGATGAACTAGTGATGCTAAAACAGCACGTACTTTCTTGTCCCTATTTTCAAGCAAAATTACTGAAAAAATACTCAAATTTTCGAAAATATGTACATGACCATCTTTATTAATCCATCTTCAAGGAACTTGTTTCAACATAAGAGAAAAAAATACTCTCTCTTCTTAATTGCAGTTGTAGGAAGACACAGAACTAATTTGAACTTTTGCAATTTTCGAAAAATAAGGGTTTTCAACATGAAAGCGTCCTTCAGACTATGCAGCAACAAAATAATCAAAATCGATGGAGCCATTTTTTGAAAATTTGGAACATGCGATTATAGCGGAATATTGATCGCTTGATTGATTCACTGATTGATTAATGCCACCGGGATGCTAAAGTCATTAGTTCGACATGGTTTCATTGCGGAAGGAAGCGGTGATCTTCCCCAGGTGTGGGAAGATTCCGCGCCGACCTAAGTGAGCTTGTTGATCACCATTACTAGGAAAAGGGGACCTGGTATTAACGTATTTTAGGTGATGGTGAAGGAGTCGAGAGCACTGGAGCGGTGGACTCCTCCTCCCAGAAGCTCATTAGGCGTCGTTGCGGAGCGAATGTGGTGGCGGAGACGGTGGCGGAGACGGGGGCGATGGCAGAGGCGGTGTCGGTGGCAGAGGCGGAGGCGGGGTCGGGGGCGGGGACGGAGGGGGACGCGGTGGCTGTGGCGGTGTCGGTGTCGGTGTGGGTGGCGGTCGCGATGGCGGTGGCGGGGTCGGTGGTGGTGGCGGAGATGGTGGCGGTGGCGGAGGCGGTGCCAGTGGCGGTGGCGCGGGCGGGGGTGGAGGAGGTGGCGGTGGCGGTGGCGGAGACAGTGGCGGTGGTGGTGGCGGTGGCGGAGGCGATGGCAGGGGCGGTGGCGGCAGTGGCGGTGGCGGCGGCGGTGGTGGTGGTGGCGGCGGTGGCGGGGGCGGGGGCGGGGGCGAGGCGGGGGCGGCGACAGTGGCGGTGCTTGTGGTGGCGCGCTGGGACGAGCCCACGGTTTCGCCATCAAGCGTAATGGCTCGTTGCCGGAAGGCGCGCGCGGCCGAGGTCGTGAAGGGACGGGGCGCGGAAGCTCGTCGACTGAGGCACGAGGCACAGCTCATTATGTCCAGGATAGCATAGAGTAGTCATTTTTTTTTTCATGGGATCATTTTTCATTGATGTTTTTACCGCTTTAACAGAAGCCAGCAGTACCAACGCCCGTACGGAACCCAGAGAACACCATTCGGGTCGGTCAACTCCGGTCCTCAGAATAAATTGCAATAGAATCAGGGGATTTTTTATAATTAAGATCTAATAATACATGTATTTTGCTACATACAAAATGATTTAACGCATGTTTGTTTAAAGTATTTTCAAGTTTTGAAGTAAGGCAATGGTATTACATTTTGAACATTTTCTTGGCATAGGATTCTTTCCAAAGTGTGATGTCCTTTTTCTCAATAACAAGTTTGCCATTCATTATGTTATTCCGATTGCACCACTGTTCTCTACGTGGACAGACACTGAAATAAGTTTTTAACGAGATTACGAGCAGACCTGGTTGTAAAAAAACGCAGAGTTTCTCCGAAGCGATTACGTATGGCGACGGTTTTGAATTTTTTGTAAACACCCGAGAAGCGTCGAGACTAAACTCTCGCTCAGCGTTCAGAAAAGTCCTAATAATAGAAGCCCTAAAAGATGAAACAGTAACTTCTTTAACTTCTTACGTAAACATATCTGTAGCAAACTGTGCTTGGATCCGTCGTTTAGTCACCCCCCTCATTGGTATGCAAATAGTTTGACCTCTCTATCAAAGGGCATAATTCATTTTATGTTTTTCTGATACGTTATAGTTTGTTGATACGGAGATACGAAGCTCGATATCCACTGCATAACTTACCTGGATCGAGAGGATCGTGGTTACGAGGGAAATATGAAAACAGTTGAATGATTCTACATGTTCTCTTATAGAGGAAATAATGAGAGTGAATTATGAAAGAGAATTATAGGAGGGAAAATGTGAAAAGTCAAACCGAGTCAAGTTGTCACTTCCTTAATTAGTAAATAAGTAAATCCAAATCAATAAATTTAGGTGCGAAATAAGTTTATGTATGTATCACGAGCGTTAACTGGTTCTAAGTACCCCGGGCGACAAATAAACCCTCAAGCCAAAGGTTCTCAAATGCAGCCGGCCTGCATTTGGACGCTACTCGAACATGACAATCCTTATAACGGTCTTGGAGCATAAATAACTATTCTTCAATTTTTGTTCAGTGCTGAAATCTATTCTTATTCTAAACATATATATCCTTATCTTATTGTAAAATCCAACCATAAATCTTGCTTCCTCATATCACTTCATGGGCTCTAAGGAAGAGACTTGTCACATTATTCCATCAAAATGAATAAGTTATTTCTAATAATCCTAGAGCTTTTTTTAAAACTTTCCAGTACAAATATAAAATAAAATGGAATCAATAAGGTAAAACACAAAAGTAGTACGTATGCGCGACGTCCAAGGTGGAATAGGACCACCATCCACCATGAAAACAGCAAGTGGTGAAATCAAGTACTTAACGAGATGTGAAATAAAGAAGATCAAAAGGATAAGAAGAACTTATAAAATAACAATCAATTTGACATGTAGTGGCGATGAACACTGATGAACTTAAGGACGTTTATTGTAAATTATATATACGGCTTCAACAGCAAGAGAAAATAAACAACAAAGTAAATCTATTCTTTCACTGATTATTATTTACTACTGACAGGTTGAACACCCCTTTCTTGTATTTAAATATTGCATTTTTCTTTGAAAAACAAATATAAACAATGGCAAAATTTATTTTAGTGCTGTCCAGTATCAAATAACACTTAGGAACGTGGAAATTGTAAAGTAAGAAATAATTCAACAGTAAATACCTAATGATATTTTATAAGAATGGCAGATAAATCATTTATTTATTCTTAATCTACAATGTCATTATGAATTTAATACTATAATTATTGTTAGGATTTTAAAATTGGATCCATATCAGTGATACCAATTTCATTTTACGTTCTTCATAGAAAAGATAAAATTCAGTTTCCTAACGGAAAACTGAAGAAGTCGGTTTCTACACTAGTAATATAGGTACTGATTCTCTACTTTATAAGCTAATAAACCTCACAGGGTTGGAATTAACTTGAGATGCTGTAGCAAGGTACTCTAACTTACATTGCGGGTAGCACAGTTTCGAGCTGGTAATTAATTAAACCAGTTTTTCCCTCACGACGTAGTTTGTTGTAATTCTCCTGTCACACTTTAATGAGAAAATAATGGGGTTCGTTATTTTCGGCGAAGCCACAAGCCCCCGAAGAAATTGTTATAAAGCATTCACGTTGTTCACTTTAATGGCTTTTAAAAATCGTCTCTCTTAGCCATTTATACTACCTACACAGTACATCAGGACATCAATTTCATCTGTTACATTCTTTTATGTTTGTTATAAATACATTTCCCTGTAACTGAAATAGAAAGCAAAAACATTCAAAACAATAGGTGTTTCTTGTTAAACAAATTCACATGCACGAAGTGAATTTGAGAATACATGGTATTTTGAAATTGTAAGTAAACATCAATGGGAAAGTGAGTAGTAAAATCTCGTCTTTACATTTATTACAATTGTCTTCTAATTACAATGCTTGTTTACAAATATACACCCCAAATTCTTTACATTCACATTACGAATAATATATTAAGCAACCGTCGTAAACTATTACACGACATTTCACAGCTGAAAATTAAGTGCCACTCAACATCAGTGATTGACCTTTAGAAATCCAATTGATGCCTGATTTTTAAAACGGTAATTCAAACTTTTCTTTACATATTTATCTGTAATTGCCTTCGAATCACCCTTCATTTTCCGGTTCGGCATGTTCGTGTTGTCTACGTGACTAACAGGCTATTGTCCATTCAAAATCGCGGTATAGATTGGTAACCCATTTAAAAACAGTCTATACACAATTATTGTGACTTCTCATCATAAAACGTTCGATTTCATGACACTTCTGTTGAGAGCAAAAGTCTTTTTGTTTAATATAGAAGAGTAACACAATATTACATTAATACTGCAACTTAATGATATAGATATACTCAATCTTAATTATTCAATTTGCATGTAAACCTACCTTTTCAATTAATTTACCTGAAATGTATATAACAAACAAATTTTATACTCCTGAGCTTCCCACTCTATTTCAAGGGTCATTATGTAATAAATTCCGGAAAATTTGGATTGTTAATGGAATAGTTATTTATGCACTAAGAGATTTATAAGGATTCTAATCATTTAGATAATTAGAACTCATTAGAACATTAGAACTCATTAGAGCTCATTAGTACCACAAGCACTAGCTAATATTTGTGGTACATACATAATTTTATTTCTTACCTAATTTTATTGGCTCAGATTTACTTATATACAAATTAACTAGGTGTTAACTTGACTCGGTTTGTCTTTTCATATTTCCCTCTCATAATTCCCTTTCATCCATCAGAGAACATTTAGCGTCATTCAACTGTTTTCGTATTTCCCTCGTAACCACCATCCTTTCGATCCCGGTAAGTTATGCAGTGTATATTGAAACCCGTATTGAAGGCAATATCACGTTATAACGTATCAGTAAAACATAAAAGTTATTTAGTAACAAGAACAGAAAGTGAGTATTTGCCGCAGGAATGAAATGTTTACAGATGAGGTGACAATTGGAGTGGAGTTCGCCATTTTGAAATGAGTACACTAAAGACACTTTCGGACGAGTTGTGTACTTCATTCTAAGTACGAATTAATGGAAACGCACAAGAAAGTATTCATGGGATCATTCTCATTACGAGAGGAGTCAGCCATGTTCATTCACGTCGCTTCAGTGATTTGTTTACTTTGCAGCGCCAATTTGTTTTATATGGCCATGACTTCTTTGGGGTACACATATGGCAAAGTCATTGTACCGTATTCGCACCTCAAAGGGATACTTCCAACCAATAAATAATGAAAGTAAGTACTTGAATGGGTGCTGAAAAAAAATACGTTATCATTCACACTTAAGTGATTCTTTCTAGACGATAATAGAAGATAGTAAGATAGGCTCATTTGTATAAAAGTATATACAACAGGAAGTAAATGACAGTTTGTATGCCCACTGATAAAAAAATGTTAACTAATGAAAAAAGTTATCCTTATTTTGAGTTACTTGTACTTTGAAAATTATGAAGAAGTATTTAAATATATAAACGTGTTTTACCCAATTTCTTTTTCACTCGGAGAGAAAGGTTTGACAAATGCTCACTTACAAAAATAATCATCTGCAAGAAAAGAGATTAGGAATCACATCAAACATGACACAATTGAATTGAATAGTGTTGTGATAACGTTCTTCCATTAATGTTACAGAGTACTGTAAAACTGCACAATTGAAGGGAATAACTTGTACCCCATGGGTCCGCCTTAAAATCAGAAATGACAGGATTGAAACATTCACGTCGAGACCTCTGGATATGAAGACAGCAGTCTTCAATGTGTAAAGAGAACCTTACACATTCTTCACATACGACAACGTGGTTACATTCCGTATTTATTCAAGTTTCTTCAACCCGACAGTAATAGGCACAACATGCTAACGGCGACTGGTACCAAATTTAATCTAGCCAAGTTTGTAGACATACTTCGAGCAGTCACAGAGGATTGTGGTTTTGATGCCTCTGTATGGCGACCATGAAACCGTCTGTGGTTGACGGGGAAACAAATAACGATCAGTTTGTAGTTAAGTAGTTCTAAGCTCAGTTGTTGTGACTGAGAACCTCTCGCTACCACCGGCACCAATAAACCTTAATAGTCTGGAACGCGGGCGACTATCCAACAGCACCATCCGACCATTCGCATTCCAATGACACGTTTCCGTTCAATCTAATAAGTAGACTTGGATTCTGTTGAATATGTAAATCGCTTGAGCAATGAGTTTTCCGCAACATGAAGCAGACATCTACTATGTTGGAATAATCTCTTTAATTCATTTATAGAGAATGGTGGGTAGCTTGTTAACGGCCTAGAGGCATTGCAGTTCATCTAATCACATCCATGTCATTTAGCTGACTGCTCTGCATTGTGAGTTGATAAGAAACCGAGATAAAAAAAATTACGTCTCTGCTGAGATGCACACCAGTATTTTTACACATTCCCCTCAAATCCGGTACTAGTAGACATCGAGAAATGTTCAAAGTGACAATATATAGAGAAAACACAGCGTTTAGCTGCAAAATAGACTCCACCCCGCTTAGATTAAAACAGTTCACCTGCGAAAATGGCAATTTTTCACACGTGTTATTTTTGTGTAACATTTGTTTAACTCAGTTTCGTTATACATTACAACAGGTTGTTAATGATACCATGCTCGTCAACTACTGAAGTCATTTGTTCCGTAAGTGCAGTGCATGCTTTTTCATCGGGAGGTGGTGGTGATCTTCCCCGCTGTATGGCGAGATTCGGTGACGACCTACCGTCGGCAAACGGGATTTTCCTCGACAAGGTATCTCCACCAGCGGGACACCGCCCTAGCCGAGACAAGTTCTAAGTTCCTGACCGGCCTTCCAGCATGTGTGGTAGTGTAGTGCATGCTAGTGTAACTGTGTGTAAAGAGTTAGGATAGGCCAAGAAAGAGCAAGGAAAGATCGCGCGCGGTCCATGACCCGTTTTTTAGGGTACTTGCTTCGGCATTCGCCTGATGTTGATAGAAACCACGGAAAACTACCGATCAGAGCAGCCGGCCGCTAGAATTGTCCGCCAGACAGCGACTGAATTAAACCTAGCTGAAAAAGCTAGTGTCGAAAATCCAGCCGCCGTCGGGACTCGAACCTAGGACCTCCCGGTCAGAGGCGCTGCAGTGACATCAGTTGATGCACTGAGGCACCTCTTCCAGTATTCAGGTTTGTCGCATCATTACAAAAACATATATTGCTTTAGTACAATCCAAATATATCAGAAATATTCATTAACCGATTAACGAAAAAGTAAAAATGAATAAGAACGCGAGACAAATAATAGACAATAAATTAACATCAAGACGAGAAAAACGATAAATAGGGGAACATGTGTAAGAATAAAATTAAATAGTATAATTTGTAAAAGAAAATTATCAATAAAAATGTTCCTATTGTAAAATTCTGCAAGGAAAATCAAAAACGCGATAAGTAAATAAAATAAGACGATACATATCGGATTTTCACTACAGAACGAATTCCTCAATTAAAAAAATCTTGCCAAGACCATTAAAACAAAGAAGTACAGTATATAAATAAGACGTTCACACATACGTGCCTCTTAGTACTGTCTCATTCTCGTAAAGCCTTGAACTGATTCATGGCCGAACTGCAGGAACAGGAGGACGTGTGCTGGTCGTAGTCACGCAGACAGCGCGACCGCCGCAACACTTCCGTCCCCTCAGGGTGACGTAGTGGACGAAGGGACGGCGCCCGGCGCGCATGGCGCGGCGCTGCGGCGATGTTTATCTGTCGCTCTAACGCGCGCGGAGCGCACAGTGGGTCAAAATATCAAAACCGCGTACAGAACACCGCAATATGCGGTGTAACGATGGTATTACGGTTAGAGTATGAAGCTGTTATATCCACGTTTGCGGGTTGAAACACAATCTATTGATTGATTGATCGATTTTTTCGTGTTTCCGGGCGCGTCAATTGCTTCAGTCATTAGTCCCGTTAGTGTAGTGCATGTATTTTTTCTCGGGAGATGGCGGTGATCTTCTCCCGCTGGATGACGAGATCCGGTGCCGACCTACCGACGGCTAGTGGGGTTTCCCCCTAACCAGGACTCTCCCACCAGCGGGGCACCGCCCCAGTCGGGACAAGCTCTAAGCTCCCGACCGGTCTCTCGGAATATGTGATAGTGTAGTGCATGTTAGTGTAAGTGTGTGAGTAAGAGGAGAGGACAGGACAAGGAGGAGGAAGGACAGATCGCGCGCGGTCTGTGGCCCATTTGGTAGGGTACTGCACTGGCATTCGCCTGGTGTTGATTGGAGAAACCACGCAAAACTACCGATCAGAGCAGCTGGCCGCTAGAATTCTCCTCCAGGCAGCGACTGAATTCGACCTAGCTGAAAAGCCAGTGTCGAAAATCCTGCCGCCGTCAGGACTGGAACCTAGGACCTCCCGGTCAGAGGCGCTGCAGTGACATCAAAACACAATCTAAGTCGTGAATTTTTAAGGAAGAAACAATCCTTCGCACGCCTTCCTTTCGAAGGAAAGTAAATCCGGCTGTCCCGTTTTGTAGATTAACTGCATTCAAAAGGTCCTCAATCATAAAAGAAGCCTCTGAGATGTAAGTAAAATAGCCTCTTTTGTCGGATGAGTGACACCTTCTTCCTCCACTTAAGGGTGAAAAGAGCATAGCGGAATTTGTGTGTCCAAATGGATTGATTGACTGTTAGTGATTCTGAGCGTGTCAACAACCGAGGTCATTAGTCTCGTAAGTGTATGTTTTTAATCGGGAGTTGCCGGTGATCTTCCTCCGCTGGCTAGTGAGATCCAGCGCCGAACTACCGTCGGCTAGCGGGGTTTCCCTCATCCAGGTATATCCCACCAGCGGAACACTGCCCCAGCCGGGTGAAGCTCTAAGTTCCCGACCGGCCTCCCGGCGTGTATGGTAGTGTAGTGCATGTTAGTGTAAGGGGTGAGGATAGGGCAAGGAAGTAGAAGGGAAGATGCGCGCGGTCCATGGCCCGTTTGTTAAGGTACTGCTCGAGCATTCGCCTGGTGTTGATCAGAGAAACCACGGAAAACTACCGATCAGAGCAGCTGCCCGCTAGAATTCTCCTCCAGACAGCAACTGAATTCGACCTAGCTGACAAACTAATGTCGAAAATCCTGCCACCGTCGGGACTGGAACCTAGGACCTCCTGTTCAGAGGCACTGCAGTGATATCAGTTGATGCACTGAGCCGCCTCTCCAATGTGGTCAGATGGAAAAGCAGGCCTAATCCTAATGCCCTGAGTCTCGCCACATAAAGCAAGTCATCACTGAATTTAAATTGAATATGTAGTGGCCCTTCAACCAATAAAAAAAAAGAAACCAATAGCAGTAAACTGCATATTCTATATTTCCGTACATTACATAAATATCGTTTACAATAATATTTACTACATCGTAGGATCTTAATGACATTTCTAGGCCTCAATGGCAGATTTTTCCAGTGATAGTTTATCATAGCAATTCATTGTTCTGTGGTCATCATAAGTTGTAGATGTTGAGTGATTTGCTATTCTAGGAGTGATCGTTTAGAGGTAATACGTAGCGTTATGAAAAGCCAATCAAGCCAACATCATATGAAGAAATTACGCATACCTCGAAGTGGGAGACTCGACTCCAAACGCAGGACTCGACTCCAAACGCAGGACTCGACTCCAAACGCAGGACTCGACTCCAAACGCCGGGACTCGACTCCAAACGCAGGACTCGACTCCAAACGCAGGACTCGACTCCAAACGCAGGACTCGACTCCAAACGCAGGACTCGACTCCAAACGCAGGACTCGACTCCAAACGCAGGACTCGACTCCAAACGCCGGACTCGACTCCAAACGCCGGACTCGACTCCAAACGCCGGACTCCAAAATGCATCCCCTTGATTCCGCATACTTACTGTTCTAAACCACTACACCATCAGGGGAATGCGGAGGGCAGGCGTGCAACAAAAACTACTCTAAATCTGTTTCATTCCTTCCTGCTGCGCGCGCCTTCGGCTCCTTCCAGGCCAGCGCCCCGCGCCGAGATGCTTATCTGCCTCCTTAATGCGTGCGGAGCGGGGCGGGGGAACGCCGGGGACTGGCCAGGCGCCGTGACGAGCGGCGGGCGGCGCGGGTGTAAAACGAGCAACGCGTGCGCGCGGAGAAAGTACACGCCCCTCGATCGTCGTATTTTCCGGTGGCCGCGCGCCATCGCCTGGTTTATCAGAGCGGCACGCATTGGCGCATGCGCCCCTCAGGGCGACTCACGTCCGGTCCGGCGGCTTCCGCTCCCGCTCCGCTCTTCTTTTTCTTTCTTTCTTTCTTCGTGAATGATGGGTAGCGGAAAGATGGAACGGGACAGATGCGATGATCATTGATAGACACGGTGACAGTTCGTAATTATCGTTCTAAACCTGTTCCTGTGTTGATGATTTTCTGAGATAAGGTAGCAATGTTATGAATACTTATTAGAGAAATGTGAATACATTCCAAATCCTCAATAGTCATCAACTTCCCGATTCTTGTTTATCTGCACCTCAGAACTCAGCGGAAGTCAATCTCCATAAAATAGTCCTCGTTATTTTCATTTTAAAAGTTTCATCGGTATTACAATACGGAATGTAGCGACACGTAAGCGTGAGATCTCTTTGGATTCGTTGTCAGTGCTCTGACATACTCCATGCCATTTCACAGTTCTGTTCAGCAGCTTCGTTCAGAGCCATAACAAAATTTGCGGAAAAGAAAAACAAATGAATGTATAGGGAAGTACGTTCGATCTTACGTGCAGTTTCCGTGTTCATGTTTTTGGCTGCTTCAGAGGAAGCGGAGAGTTTTGAAAGAGCAATTTCCTTAGATTTCTCAGGAATCTATCGCAGTTATTTCCTGATGAAGAAAGCAAACCGAAATTTTAGAAACTCGTATTTATTATTTTGGAAGTGAACATTGTTTTCTGCGAGTTATGTGAATTCATATTATTACTCGTTCTTGATACTTTGTAAAACATGAACTACATTTTGTCCCAAGGAACTTCAATTAATTTTCATTATTGAAACAATTTACAAAGTGTAGCGAAGTAAATTTCCAATCTTTGCGGAATTTTCAATCTTTGTTCTTAGAATAAGGAATCCCAATTCGAATTTGTTAACTTAAGTGTACGTTATGGGTAAAGGGCGAAACTTGTTAAATCATAAGCTGTTTAATGTTCATATTATCCGAAATAGGTGGAGAAAGTCTCAAGTAGAACTGTTTCCAACCATACTTTGGACTTTAATGGGATTAAGTTGACACAAGCCAACACGACATGACTAGGAGAGATGAAGTAGGTTACGGGGATGGCGAATAGCAGTTCTGTGATAAATAGGGAACAGATTGCTGGTGAAATGTTTCTAAGGCTAGTGAGGGCAAAATGTGCAGTTCCGAATTCCACTGACAGTCGAAATTGTCTATTTACACGATGCTACCAAACATAACGTCATTATGCTTCAGTTGATGCCTCGCTAGGCACATCTGGGTTGGCGACGAGGCCCCGTTCTTCGGCCGTTGCGATGTACATAAAGCAGCCTTGAGTCAGTAATTCATAATTCCCAACTGATTTTAATACCAAAATACTCTTTGCGTCGCACAAGCCACTATTTACTCTCAAAAATTGCTTTACTTTAGCCTGCGCTCAGTACTCATTCATTCCAACATTAAGCAGATGAAGTCCGTAATGATTTGTTCATCGTTAATCTTACAGCTTTGTTGACAGGCGTTGTTAACGCCGTCGGCTAATGTGTGGTTGTAAAAGCCACCCCTAACATTAGCCATATTTCAGATATAACGTGGGACGTATATAGTTAATTCATTTCCAAAGACATTTTGGTACTATTCCTAAGAGACCAATGAAAAGAACACTGACTTTCTAGTGGTTTCGACTTACTGCTATTTGCACTGTAGTAATGGCATGTCAAAGAATTGACAAAAACCGTACAGGTAAAGAACTGAACCCTGTGCGGTTTTGAGCAAGACGTTCTAACGAGAACGCGAGAACTTTGAATGAAAAACTTGCCATGGGATGAATTAAATGAACCGCTACGAATCACATTTTAATTTATTTTCTCATTTCTTTGAGGCATGTTCTTGCTAACCCGCAAGCAACATTCTTATTCACAAAAAGGCACATCCTTCAGACTGCATAAAGAGGAAGCTGTCTCATTTTTCGTAAAGTACAAAAAATAAAGAATGTCGCAGTTAAGTGCATTGCACTATGTAAAATACGTCCCCATCTTACGACAGAAAACAAAGTGGGTTGCATACATTTAGGCTAAGACAAATAATGTTCAGCATACAAATATGTGTTTATGCAAGACAAGCCTACGAAGACACTGAAAAATTCTGTAATATTTTACGTTCTTGAGGCTGATAATTCCACCGACGTAAAACATTACTTAACCAAGAATGCAATCATATACTCCTTGTTCATGACAAGTTCCACATCGAAGTACAAGAACATGGTGCAAGGGCTTGAAGTAGCGTCCAAGACCAGAGCCTAAGACAATGGGATTCCATTCTGCGAAAGCATTATTCGCCGCTAATGATGACCTCATCATCCTTCTTACATAAAAGGCAAAATAAAACTATCACTATGATCCGGAACCCAGGAAAGGAGAGAACATAAATAAGTAACTTGCCCCGCAAAAGCTAAGATGTGAGTCTAGCACTCAACGCATGGGCAAGGACGTTGAACCTCGAGAAGTAGCGTCGGGAATCGTGAAGTGTTTAATGCAGAAATTTTCCGATGGGGTGAAGTCAGAAAATTTAGAAGCATCCAAAATTTTTTGGACAATGCGTTTTAACATGTACCTATTCAATAAGTTAACATATGTTTAAAAAAGTACGAAGTCGTAAATTATATTGACTATTTGTAATTTTTCGTTGACTTTTATATGTATTAAAGATATTAATATCATGACTTATGAAATTGTCTCTTTTAAGAATTACATTTTCAAGTATCGTAGTATATTTCAATTTCAAATATAAACAAAATAACAATACGAAAAAATTAATGAACTACATAGAGAATTAGGCTATTTCTCACGGCACTAGAACACTTTTATATTTCCATTTGTATATGTACGTATTAATTATTATTATTATTATTATTATTATTATTATTATTATTATTATTATTATTATTATTATTATTATTATCATTATATTATGGGACTGGTGTCACATTCCACGAAGTCAGGCTACGATTTCGCAATATTTTTAAAACGGACTTGAGAAGTGAAGCTGGGATCGTGTTTGCCACGCATCACAGTCTGAATACATTTCAAATACTGTTTTGACAGTTTCCATTCCGGATTTCCTTTTCGATTCCTTGATACTCTTTCCATTTTGATTCGTTGATTTAAACATTTTAAAAGGTGGAAATCATAAACAAAGCTCGAAGGAAAGTATTGCTTCCCTGGCAGGGAGATAAATCATTTCCAGCAGCAGGGGCTTCAACATTCCATGTGGGAACAATTCTCCCCCTGTAGGAGGCGGCCAGGAAAAGCACTGGCAGCACGCACTGGGCAGCGGCCCCCGTGGGCTGCGCAGAGGCGAGTGGCAGGACTGCGGTGGACCAGCTGCATGTGACTCAACGCGCGCGCACTGCAGGAATTGGAAATGGCGTTTATATAAGAGTGGTCCGGTTTGCGCCAACAACGGGACGTGTTCGCTTACGTAAAGACACCGGCGGCGGCGGTGACGGCGGCAGGGGCGACGACGGCGGCCGCCAGGAAAAGCGGAGGTCCGCCCGCGGGGTGCCTCCCGCCCCCCCCCACGTCCCGCTGGTCTCAACATCATCCCACCCCGCCCCACTCCTTCCACCCCACCCGTCCCATCTCCCGTCTCGTCTACCGTCCCGTGCTCCCCCGTCCCGTCCTCCCCGTCCCGTCCTACCTCGTCCCGTCCTGCCCCGTCCCGTCCTACTCCATCCCGTCCTACCCGTTCCGTCCTACCCCGCCCCGTCCTACCCCGTCCCGTCCTACCCCGTCCCGTCCTACCCCGTCCCGTCCTACCCCGTCCCGTCCTACCCCGTCCCGTCCTACCCCGTCCTGCCCCCGCCCCGTCCCGTCCTGCCTCCGGTCCCGTCCTACCCCGTCCCGTCCTTACCCTGTCCTGTCCCTACCCCGTCCCGTCCTACCCTCGCCCCGTCCTACCCCGCCCCTACGCCCCGTCCTACCCCTGCCCCGTCCTACCCCGCCCTCCCGTCCTACCCGCCTCCCGTCCTACCCCCCGTCCCGTCCTACCCCGTCCCCGGTCCCGTCCTACCCCAGCACCCGTCCTACCCCGGCCCGGTCGTCTACCCTGTCCACTCCGCCCGGTCCCCGTCCTGCCCCGGTCCCCACGTCCCTACCCGCCCCCGTCACGTCCCCTATCACGTTCCCCGTCACATCCACGTCACGTGCACCGTCACATCACCCATCCCGACGCCCGTCTCGTCCCCCGTCCCCACCCCTGCGTCCCGTCCCATTGTACGGCGTGGCGCGGCGGGGGCGGTGCGGTGAGGCACGCCGCCCCGCCCTGCCCCCACACCGCTCTGCCGCCGCTCTTCCGCCCAGCTGATGCGGCGCGGCGCGGCGCGGCCGCGCGCCGTCGCAACTGTCCCCAGCGAGGCAAGAAGCGCAACTGTCACCGGGCCGAGCGGCCTCTCCGTCCGCGAGACTAATTGCCGCTTTCTTCGCGCTGCCTCCCACTGCCCGGCCCCGCCTGCATTTCTGGCCAGGCTTTGTTGCTTGGGTTTTGCGCACGGGTGGCGCACTGCGTGAGGATAAAAAGTGGCGGAAGGTAATTGTTTCGAAGGTAACGAGAGTGAGTGAACATCGGTTTTTTTTTCAGTTACTCGTAACAGTTCTTCCTCTAATTGATTTTGTGCCCTAGTAGATTATAATCTAAATAAAGTAATTGTCTAAGAATTTCCTAAAATAATAACTACAAGACATTGTGATGCTTTTTTATAAACTCCTTTTTATTATTCATAGAAGACTAACAAAAGAAATACTTCATATATTTAATGTTTGTACATATTAAAATATTGTTAGAAACGACAATTTTCTTGAAGAAGTGAAATTCCACAGCTGGAGTCAATAGAAAATCGACTGAGAGGGAAACGACTTCCTTGACAGGATAGACAAGGATAGACAGGATTGCCTCTAGTCGCAGAATGACTACTTTCAAATTTACTTATTTATTTGCATTTAGGGGACCTTCAACTTCTATGATCATTGAGATCCATGAGTGTTGACATAAGATGGGTATATGAGACAGTATCCGATGAGTAGATAACAAACTTTATTTATAAGGTGTTGACAATGGAGATGCGGTGGATTGAGAAGCTGAGGAGCGGGAGAATCCCGAGGAAACCTGTCGAGTGCCCGCTGTGTCAACCTCTAAGGTTGCTCTCTAGATGACAAATAAATATTCAAAAATTTGTGTATTTTTTTTGTTTTCCCGTGTACATTTGATTTCTTTATGGTTTTAGAGATCAATTTTTATTTTTAAAAAAGGGTTGCAGTTGTGGGTTTCTGAAAAGGCACAATTTTGCACTCATTTCCACAGAGAACTTTTGAATTTTCGTGAACGTTCATTGGAAATTATTTGAAGCACTTTTTGTCACAAATGTAATAATGTATGGAAATGTACGTAATGTGAATACTCACTACGTGAGAAATAATTAAATCATTACATTGTGTAATTTTCAAAAATCAAAAGAATAAATCAAAATGGTATTAACGTTATGTTATGCAGTGCACTGAACACTAACCGTACAAAAAGCTGTGATAAATTTAACAAAAATTATAAGGATTCCCGAGTGTTGTTCAGAACCCTCCCATACGGTTGAATGCATTAGGGGCGTATAATTTTATGCTAATATCTCAACTTTGTAAAAGCCGAGACATTCACCTCATTAGTGATTTTACATACTCGAATCATTAAAATGTAATAGGAAGGGTGAGCGAAGTTAATGACATAGTCAGTGATGAGGTGAATAAACACTGAGGGACAGAGAAAAGACAATAACGGAAAAGGAGACCCTTACTGTGAACCAGTTTCACCCTGCACGGATGATGCATAGGGTTACTTGTGTTGGAATTCCGGTACTTAGAAGGAGAAACCGTGAGGAATGGCCAGCCATTGACGAGTCCACCGCGACAGAAACCTGGTAACGGTGACATCAACGCACCCGTGAACTGCGGTGGCAGTGGTCGAAGATGAGAAGGAGAAATAGGAAAAGGAAGAGGAGGCGGGAGAGCTCCAAGGAGAGGAAGAAGGGGAGTACAAGGATGAGGAGAAAGAGAATGAGTAGGAATAGTATGAAGAAGGGAGGATCATCAAAAAGAAGAGGAGGCGAAGAAGATGAAGAGAGAAGGAAGAAGAAAAGAGGAGGAGAAGAAAAGAAGAAAGGAGGGCGGAAAAGGAGGAAGGAAGAGGGTAGGAGGGAGTAGGGGATAAGGATTGCGGAGGAGGAAAAATGTTGGAGGGTGATAAATTTTCTTTCAAAAAATTCGAGAAAGGAAGAAGAGAGGAGGAAACTGAAGTTAAAGAAAGTGGAGAAGGCGGCCATGGAGACCGCGATAAAGGCGACGACGTCGAAGGTAGCGATGGCCGCGGCAATCAAGAGACGGAGGTGGAGACAGCAGTGGCGATGGCAGAGGAGGAGGAAGAGAGCGGTGGTGGGGTCGGAGGGAAAGGCGGCGGGGATGGGAGAGTTAAAAGAGGCGATGGCAGCGATAATGGTGAGAGGAGAAGCAGATGGAGGCGGCGGAATAAGAGGCAGAGGAGGGTGCGGAGACGGAGGAGAAGGAGGAGGAGAAGGGGAAGGAGGTGAAAGAAATAGCAGGAGAAGTGGCGGAAGAGGAGGAGGGTAAGAGGAGACGGAGGAGGACGCGGCGAAGGAGGAGGCGGAGAAGGAGGAGGCGGAGATGAAATGCGAAGTAGGAGGCGACAGAAATAGCGGAGGAGGTGGCAGAAGAGGAGGAAGGTAGAATGAGACAGAGGAGGACGCGGAGAAGGAGGAGGCAGAGAAGAAAGAGGAGGAAGGTGGGGAGGAGGAGGAGGAGGAGGAGGAGGCGGCTGTGCAGTTGATGAAGTCTGAGTAGAGTGCAAAGGCGCATAGGCGGCAACGGCAAAGCTGGCGGCGGCAGAGGCGATAGTAATGGGGAAAGCAGAGAAGGAGGCGATGGAGAAAATGGGGCGGCGGCAGCGTCGGCTGAGACGTAGACAGCGAAGGCAGGGAAGGCGGCGCCGGAGACTTCAACGCCCTCGTCAGCGGCTGCTTGTGGTGCGCGGCGCAGGAGCGACCGCGGAGGCTGGGACGGCCACTTCCTGCTGCCCGCGCGCGCCAGGCGATCGGCAGGTGAAAGGGAATCCGAGGGGCTTTTTCGCGGCCCGGGAGCCGCGCGCCGTGCTCCGGCCAATTTCCAACTTTTTGCCAATCGTGGGAAACGAGCGTGCACTAGAAATATGTTCCGAAGCACTTCGCCTCACGTGCGGTTTTGAAGCGAATAGGAAAACTTGCTCCTTCTCCGTGAGGTATTCCCGTTATGTATTACGAGGGCAAACTTTTTGTTGACGGTAATGGAACTGAAGTCGATGAAACAAAATTTAGGAATCTAAACAGGTGCATAAAGACAGCATTTTCATTAATGATGTAATTGTTATGTCGTGAAGAATACGTATTTAGTAATCACTTTGATGCCTGTTGCACTTTCCATAATATAAACAATTAATTCTACTGTAGACATTGATTTCACTTTGTCTACGAGGAAAATGTCATTCATTTGTTCAAGAGATCATTGAGATCTGCTCATTATCATGTACTCATATTTTCATGAAATTTTGGCAAGTAGAGAATCACAAACAATTTATTTTCATTTTGGTATACCTAGTCTTTCTATCGATATTTTAGGATTTTTTTAAATGAGTATCTTAGATAACTTATCAATTCGAATCGCGTGTTCGAGTCCAGCTCTCTGAGAGTCTTCATGATTGAATCCTAAGTAACAAGCAGTTAGATGAGAGCTGGAAACTAAAAATGTTTGAATGAAGGCCGTTAACCAAACAGGGAAGACAGAACATTATGTGAATAATCATTGTTAACATCACCTACAATTTTCGCATTTATTTTTTTATTTCATATACTGGACTATATTGAGTGATATTCACATTTTCAGTGACCAGGTATATAGTATTTTCATTAAAGTGAGCTTCAGGTCTATTTGGGTTTCCGGCTCTGGTTCAGAATGATGCAAAGGACTGAAGCGAGACGAGAAAGGTGAAAGGAGCGGTGTTGTGAATCGTAGGATGAGATGGGTCGAGGCAAAACAGACGGAACGAAGGCTGTGAAGAAAGCGCACTGCTGTATAGTGAGTCTGCGCATACCAGAGCACATTCAGGGCAAAGAAAAAGCAAACAATGAATATACAACTGAACTGATGTTTGCTCCGTAAACATAAGTAAATATAATATTTATGAGTCACCTAAAATTATCTACTATTAGTTTTTGTTGACATAATATATGAGTCAATATAAATTATATTAATGAATGTTTTTATAAACACTACTCTCTAGAGCAATTGATTTGAAAGTTATTTCATTTTTTATATATCTTATTGTATGTTATATCGGTATGCAGAGGCATTAAAAATGCTTCAAAGGAAATCAATCAATATTAAGACACTTCCCTGAAAGTGTACAAAACTCTGTATAAGTCAAATGTATGCAAACGAATGTGTTACTGAAAATGCACTTTCTTAAAAACGATAAACGTTCTTTTTTCTTAAGGATAAACGATCTTAAAGGATTAACGTTCGTTTTTATTCAATTTCATACAATTATCGACGTCTTAATATTAAAAATAGTTATCTTTCCCTCCTTTCCTCTCAGAGGCATAGAGATCAGTAAAGAATTTATTTTTATGGTTTTGAATTGTGCAGCAACCTCAAGATATCTGATTATCACTTGCAAAAATCCCACTTCTCCGAGACACGAAGCTTTGCTAACGGACTCAGGTGGTCGTTTATGCACCCGGAAACCAGCGATTCAGTTCCTGATCTTCGATCGCTTTTTCGCGCTCCAATTCGATTCAGACCTCTCGGTTTCTCCACTTCATCCCACAAATCCATTTATTTACGTCTTCCTTAGATTTTATACAGAGAAGTTATATTTTCTCTTCGGTGATATTTATTACTAATGCAAGAATCTCTAAGCGCAAACGTAGCGAAGTAACAAAAATCCTGGACGAACTGCAGGCCAACAATGGGGTGTTTACTCATCTTAGAATCTCGCATACCCATTAGAAAAATTCCCTGTCTAAAGTCGAAAATAGGCCATCGTAAAACTGTAAGTGGTATTGAACTATATAAAAATTGACCATTGTAGAAATCACGACCGTTAATAAGTAATAGGAAAATGGATCACGGGATCGGTCAATTAATGGATTACACTAGTTTGCCAACGTTTCGGAATATTTTATTCCATCATCAGGGCTTACTAATACATAATAATAATTGGAGTTGTGCTGTGGAGAAACATTATGGTTGACCAGTATATGTATTAGTAAGCCCTGATGATGGAATAAAATATTCCGAAACGTTGGCAAACTAGTGTAATCCATTAATTGACCGATCCCGTGATCCATTTTCCTATTATATAAAAATTAAGAAAAAGAATAAGAAGCATTGTTATTACTTATTTCGGATATAAGCATAAATTGACAGAAAACTAAGTAGTCTTCGACAATGTAACGGGCGTCTATGGTTTTATTAAATGCCCAAGAACCCATAAAATATACCAAAACAATTAAACAGTTTCGATTAGTATTAAAGATGCAAATATTTGATTAGTTAATCTGCAAGTTATCCTACCTGCTGTTAAAGCTACAATCGCATTATCAATGAGTCACTGCTTACAACAGAACTGAAGTCATATGGCGAGGAAGGAAGAAGCTTCAGTATTTACATGAGCAAATATTTGCTTCAGGACACCATTTTTCACACACTTGACATCACCATTTTTGCCTCTGCGGACTTAGTACTTAGTACTTAGTACACATTCATTACTAGATAAAGAGTAAATGAAGAAGTCGCAATTCTCTCAGAGTTGTGGGTAAACGTTACGATGGGAACAATTGGGAATGCCAAGTCGCAGAGGCGCGGCCGGTGCGCGAGGCGCCTCGGGCGGGCGCACCCACAGCCGTGCCCGCGGTCGGCGGCGCGCGTTATCCCAGGCGGGCGCCCCACCTCCGGCAGCGGCGCACCGCGGGCAGACAGGCCGGCGGCGGACTGGCAGGTGGACAGGCCAAAAGAGACGTCGGCGGAGAAGTCGGCGGAGAGGTCGGCGGAGAGACCGACGAAGACGCCGACGAAGACGCCGACGGAGAAGCCGAACGAGAGGCCGAAGGAGAGGCCGAACTAGAGGCCGACCGAGAAGCCGACCGAGAGGCCGACCGAGAGGCCGTCCGAGAGGTTGACCGAGAGGCCGACCCAGAGGTCGACCGAGAGGCCGACCCAGAGGTCGACCGAGAGGCCGACCCTGAGGCTGACCGAGAGGCCGACCGAGATGCCCACCGAGAGACTTACTGAGAAGTTGACCGAGAAACCGACCGAGAAGCCGACCGAGAAGCCGGCCGAAAAGCCGGCCGAGAGGCCGACCGAGAAGCCGACCGAGAGACCTACCAAGACGCCGACCGAGAGACCGACCGAGAGCCCGACCGAGAGGCCGACCGTGAGGCCGACCGAGAGACCGACTGAGAAGCTGACCGAGAAGCCGACGGAGAGGCCGACCGAAAGACCGACCCAGAGGCAGACCGACAGACCCACCGAGAGGCCGACCGAGAGACCCACCGAGAGGACGACCGAGAGGTTGACCGAGAGGCCGACCGAGACACCGATGGAGACGCCGACGGACAGGCGGAAGGACAGGCGGACGGGCAGGTGAACGGGCAAGCGGACGGACAGACGGACGGACGGACCTGGCCGGGAGGCAGGCGACGGATAGCTCGAGGCTGCGCAGCGGTGGTCGCACGGCGCACGCGCAGACGACGGCTGATGAAAGTTATGATCGAGCACTTCACATTACGTGATGACTGGTATTAGATCGAGCTCAGACTGGCGGTGATGATTCGTGCCGTTGGATGAAAGAAATGTTCGACGGGATGCAGATCGCTATGCTGATAGGTTTGATGAAGGCGACCATTGAATTATATTCAATGCAATTTTACATTGCCTCATTAGAGTTCAAGACGAATGTAGTAAATTTATTGTACGGGAACGAGAGTTGTGGGAGATTCCTTAAGATACGTGCATTCGTACCGTGTATTTGAGTGAAAGACCAATTCTCAAATATTACCAACATCGTTAAAATAATTTATTTATTTTAGAAGTATCATTTCAGAAGTATCGGAATGTTCGTTCCCTTTTGTTGGGACTCCAGTTAATCTCTGAAGAGCATTTGAAAAGCGTCGATTGGTATTGCAATAGTCCGTAATATGCTATTTCTCAAGTGGAATTAACTCAGCATTCCAAATGACACGGTATCGATAGTACATTTGCCAGTGCTTAGGTATTCCGTTCTGTTTTCAACATCCGAACTCACACTCAACAAGCTGGGGTTGCACCAGGGCTACATACAATTAGAAAATACTAGAACAACATAACCAAATAATAAATCAGATACATACATACAACCTAACCAAACAATTAAATAACTAACACTATAACTAACTAGTTATCTAATATTCACAGGTTGTTCTATAACGTTAATTTGTGTGATCTCTATGTTGGCTGATGATATCTAAATATAGAGTCAAACATTAATGATATGCCTTTAAATGAATAAATGATATAATACTTCATTTCAACGAACTAAATCCAAGAATCCCCTGCATTATTTATCAAGAGCTCAAAAACTACTGCTAATATTTATATCATATATTATATAAGATCTTCCTCTTTTCATTTTGAAATACAATAACATATTTTGTAAAATATGTTGTAGGCAGGATCATGGATCATTGGTCAGGATATACCCGGTCGCAGAGCTCCAAACTGATTTATGCTATGAAAGAAACATTGCTGAGGACAGCACACCGAAGACCCTAGACACTTATCAGACAGCCCCTCGTCAAATCATAATAGAAAGCGATGCGGAGAAACTCCTTCGTGACGAGAGGCTGAAGTCATGCGCACCGCGAAACGAAGACACGACCTGGCCACGCTCATTTTAATCGGCCGCTGCCGGGTCCTCGCCCCGCGCCGCCCCGCGCCGCCCCCCTCGCCGTCCCCCTCGCCGTCCCCCTCGCCGTCCCCCTCGCCGTCCCCCTCGCCGTCCCCCTCGCCGTCCCCCTCGCCGTCCCCCTCGCCGTCCCCCCTCGCCGTCCCCCTCGCCGTCCCCCTCGCCGTCCCCCTCGCCGTCCCCCTTCGCCGCCCCCTCGCCGTCCCCCTCGCCGTCCCCCTCGCCGTCCCCCTCGCCGTCCCCCTCGCCGTCCCCCTCACGCCGTCCCCCCTCGCCGTCCCCTCGCCGTCCCCCTCGCCGTCCCCCCTCTCGCCGTCCCCCTCGCCGTCCCCCTCGCCGTCCCCCTCGCCGTCCCCCTCGCCGTCCCCCTCGCCGTCCCCCTCGCCGTCCCCCCTCGCCGTCCCGCCGTCCCCCTCGCCGCCCCCCTCGCCGTCCCCCTCGCCGTCCCCCTCGCCGTCCCCCTCGCCGTCCCCCTCGCCGTCCCCCTCGCCGCCCCCCTCGCCGCCCCCCTCGCCGTCCCCCTCGCCGTCCCCCTCGCCGCCCCCCTCGCCGTCCCCCTCGCCGTCTCGTGTGGTCCCGCCGAGCCGCAGTGTGAATAGAGAAATTGGCCGGCGAACTGCAAAACAGCCGCCCTTGCGGAAGAGCGAGGAAGCGATTTACTGCAGGCACAGCAGGCGTATGAACAGGAAGCAGCGATTTAGCAAATACGAGTAAAAACATTGCGTGGCGACTGTTGAAAACATTCGTAACATACGAAGCATGATATATTTTTTGCATTACCAGGGTAAACTTTTATGTTTTAGCCAATGTTTGAAAATTGTGTTAAACTAACCAACAAAGTTTATTTTTTATTCGTAACTGGGTATTTTACGGTTAGTTCAAGACAGCTTTCAGAGTTCTTTTTAGGTATTCAACAAACGAGTAAATTGCAGAGGTGTCTGCAAATCGTAAAATAATTTAAGGTATATCCGGTCATTCTTTCCCCTCATTCCTACGGGTCACCAGATTCTCAGTCTATTGCCAAACTTCTCAATTCAGTGCTTCGGCTCGCTGCGTTTCATTCAATATTGACACGTATATTCACGGCCAGGAATCGCTGTTTTGTCGTATATTTTATAACAAATTTTGATTACAAATATATTTTCCAAAAATATTTCAATATGTTCTACAGTCTTCATTCACGCTAAAATCCTCAGCATTTTTCGCGGTTGGGAGTTCGAATCTGATGTAAGGAGTTCAGCGTATGTTAATTAAGTCCGCTTGAAATCACATAATCGACACTCTTTCCACTCTCTCTTTTATTAGTCCATTTCATTCTCGGAATTGAGTGGAGTTGAGTAAGAAGCGTTGAAAATACAAATTCATTGGATTGAAAACAGGTAGCAGATACTGAGAATTCATGTCTTCTACGTAGCAAGTAGGCCCGAACGAACATAAAGAAGCCACCAAGAGGCGTGCGCCAACCAAACGAGGCTGTTGGGTGGTGCGGGAGGGGGAGGTGGGGAGCGAGCGGCCGCGTGCGCGTGAAACGGAGAGTCGCGGAGTAAAGCGGGACGAGGTGGAACGGGACGAGACAGGTGGATCGGGTCGGGAGTGAAGACGGGTGGGAGTGGAGCGGAGCGGGAGTGGATCGGGTCGCGAGTGGAGCGGGGTGGGAGAGGAGCGGGGTGAGAGAGGAGCGGGGCGGGAGTGGAGCGGGACGGGAGTAGAGCGGGGTTGATGTGAAGCGGGGCAGGAGTGGAGCGGGGCGGGTGTGGAGCGGTGGGGGGGGATGGAGCGGGGCGAAGGAGCGGGGTGGGTGAGGAACGGGCCGGGAGTGACGCGGGATGAAGAGTGGAACGTGATGGGAGTGGAGTCGGCAGGTGTGGAGCGTGCCGGACTGGAGTGGGGTGGGAGTGTAGCAGAGTGAGAGTGAAGGGGGGCGGTAGTGGAGAGGGGCGGTAGTGGAGCGAGGTGGGTGAAGAGCGGGGTTGTAGCAGAGTTGGACGGGATGAAGCAGTGCGAGGTGGAACGCGATGGGAAGGGGTGGAAGGGGGCGGGGCGGAGCGGGGCGGGGCGGGCCGCGCAGTGCACGATCCCGGATTTCGGCGGCGTCAGCGCGCGCCCGCTGCATCCGGGTGGGCGGGCGGGCGGGTGGGGGGACTCGGCTGGCTACGGGGCCTGCGAATTGCTCATTAACACGCTCTCGTGGCCGCTGGATTAACACGTCCTTTCCCGATGTAAACGTGGGGGAGGGAGCAGGTAGGCAGAGGTTTGCAGGATGCGGGTGTGTGGTTTAGATGATAGGATTTGTGGTTAAGTTATGAAGGGTGAAATGAGTTATAGTTGCTTTAAACGAGGCACAAAGTCGTCTCACGAGCGGTGAAGTTGTAAATATGATTACAACGGAAAATACCTATTTTTAGAATGATACACACTTTTTTAAATGATGACATGATATTACTAAATATTTCTTCCGGATAATTTATTTACAGTTATTTATATATTTTTGAATGTATCACCATTAACGTTTCAAGCCAGCCTTCGCAAAAATGTGTACGGGCAAAGACTTTCTTCATTTGCAAACGCAAGGGAAACATTTCGCGCACCAAAATATTGAATTCCATAAGACCTTCAATGAGTTAAACATAACTAAAGAAAAATACGACTAAAGTGTAAAACTTCATCAAACTTAAATACGATACTTGCGTGGGAAGAAAACATCAAAAGAGAGTCACAGTTTGAGATACCTCACACGTTACATAGCTGCTGTCTGCAACGAGTCTGACCGGGATGATCTAGAGTTCAAGGAGGCGGATTTTCAACACTAGCTGAACGTATAGAACTAGGGCCAATTCCGCCGCTGTCTGGAGAATTCTAGCGGCAAGCTGATCTGATCTGTCGTTTTCTATGGTTTCTGCGGTCATATCCAGGCGAATGCTGCAGCAGCGCGCACTCTAACAAACGAGCAACAGGCCACGGATCCCACGCGATCCCTCCTTCCTTGAGGCTGTGTGCGTAGATGTTATGGGACATACAAATAGAGAAAATAACCCCAGAGCTGTGCATGTAACGTATTGTAAATAAACTGGTGGTATTGATTGATAGAATGATTAGAGATTCCGTGCGCGTCAACTGCTATGGTCATTAGTCCCGTAAGCGTAGGCCATGTTTTCATTGAGTGATCTGTCGCTAGAAGAGAAGTTTCGGCACCGACTTGCGTCGGATTTGGGCCTCCTTGACGATTTTCCTCAATGACGTATCTCCCGCCAGCAGGGGACCGCCCCAATCGGGAAAAGCTGTAAGTACCCGTCCGGTCTCCCTGCATGCGTGGTAGTGTAATGCATTTAAGTGTGTAAGTGGTGAGGATGGGACAAGGAAGAGGAAGGATACATCGCGCGTTGTCCATGTCCAGCTTGTAAGGGTACTGCTCCGGTATTCACCTGGTGTTGATCGGAGAAACCACGGAAAACTAGAATTCTCTTTCAGCCGGCCTCTAGAATTCTCTTCCAGGGAGCGGTTGAAGAATTCGACCTAGCTATTTGCCTAGTATCGAAAATCCTACCACCGTCGGACCGGTGCATCATCTGGTAGCTCACTGCATCAGCTGATGACACTGCAGCGCCTCTGACCGGGAGGTCCTAGGTTCGAGTCCTGACGGCGGCAGGATTTTCGACACTAGCTTTTCAGCTAGGTCGAATTCAGTCGCTGTCTGGAGGAGAATTCTAGCGGCCGGCTGATCTGATCGGTAGTTTTCCGTGGTTTCTCCGATCAACACCAGGCGAATGCCGGAGCAGTACCCTATCAAACGGGCCACGGACCGCGCGCGATCTTTCCTTCCTCTTCCTTTCCCTATCCTCTCCCCTTACACACACACACACATACATACACTTACACTAACATGCACTACACTACCACATATTCTAGGAGACCGGTCGGGAGCATAATGCTTGTCCCGACTGGGGCGGTGCCCCGCTGGTGGGAGAGTCCTAGTTAGGGGGAAACCCCACTAATCGACGGTAGGTCGGCGCCGGATCTCGCCATTCAGCGGGGCAAGATCACCACCATCTCCCGAGAAATAAAAATGCACCACACTTACGGGACTAATGACCAAAGCAGTTGACGCGTCCGGAAACACGAAAAAATCAGTCAAACCTACCACCGTCGAGACTCTAGCCCTAGAGGCTCTGCAGTGACATCAGTAGATAACTTGGGCCTCCTTTTTCGGTAAACTGATTGTACGTAGAGCTCGTGTTCGTAAGCTAGCTATAGCTCAACAACTTAGAAAAAAACAGGATTACGCATGCGCGAAAAGTGGTGGAGGGGAAGGTTCTCTCTCATCGTGGCCCAACTTCCCCGCCATAGGATCCGCCGCCGCCTCGGCCTGGGCGGGCGGGAGCAAGACAGCCTGACCTTCACGACGGTTCCGAGTGATGACGGCTCGTATCTCTGGTTGAGCGTGAGAACAAAGCGGGATAACGAAGTTGCAAGAGGGACACAGTTATCGTCGCAGGCGATCCTTGAGTTCACCCGAGTTCCGCCTCGGGAGTAGACGGGAATAGCTTCACCACGCCTCCTGAGGAAAGCGACACCATGGTGTTTTTTTTCTATACATGGGATTTTCTAACATGGCACCTGTGGGTACTACTCCAAGATGGAATTCGGTCCGACTTTTTGTGTCATTTTCAGTCTTGCCGCTAGAGTCGCTTGATACGGTCTTGATCATGCGACATCTTGCGGCAGGACCAAGAAAGACGCAACAAGTCGGGCCGAATTCCATATAGGAGATACTACCCACAGGTGCCACATTAAAAAAGTCAAGTATAAGTTGTGAAGCTATAGCTCGTCAAGCTACCACGACGCGCAAGTAGCAGCGCCATGAGGACGAAACTGGCCACGCTGTTGGGCGTGTCCGTCCTCCTGACAGGGGCTACCCCGACGCCCCAGTAGCAACGCCATGAGGACGAGGCTCGCCAGCGCTGTTGGGCGTGTCCGTCCTCCTGACAGGGGCTACCACAACGCCCCAGTAGCAACGCCATAAGGACGAGGCTCGCCAGCGCTGTTGGTCGTGTCCGTTCTCCTGACAGGGGCTACCACGACGCCCCAGAAGCAACGCCATGAGAACGAGGCTCGCCACGCTGTTGGGCGTGTCCGTCCTCCTGACAGGGGCTACCACAACGCCCCAGTAGCAACGCCATGAGGACGAGGCTCGCCAGCGCTGTTGGTCGTGTCCGTTCTCCTGACAGGGGCTACCACGACGCCCCAGAAGCAACGCCATGAGGACGAGGCTCGCCAGCGCTGTTGGGCGTGTCCGTCCTCCTGACAGGGGCTACCACGACGCCCCAGAAGCAACGCCATGAGGACGAGGCTCGCCAGCGCTGTTGGTCGTGTCCGTTCTCCTGACAGGGGCTACCACGACGCCCCAGAAGCAACGCCATGAGGACGAGGCTCGCCACGCTGTTGGGCGTGTCCGTCCTCCTGACAGGGGCTACCACAACGCCCCAGTAGCAACGCCATGAGGACGAGGCTCGCCAGCGCTGTTGGTCGTGTCCGTTCTCCTGACAGGGGCTACCACGACGCCCCAGAAGCAACGCCATGAGGACGAGGCTCGCCACGCTGTTGGGCGTGTCCGTCCTCCTGACAGGGGCTACCACAACGCCCCAGTAGCAACGCCATGAGGACGAGGCTCGCCAGCGCTGTTGGTCGTGTCCGTTCTCCTGACAGGGGCTACCACGACGCCCCAGAAGCAACGCCATGAGGACGAGGCTCGCCAGCGCTGTTGGGCGTGTCCGTCCTCCTGACAGGGGCTACCACGACGCCCCAGAAGCAACGCCATGAGGACGAGGCTCGCCAGCGCTGTTGGTCGTGTCCGTTCTCCTGACAGGGGCTACCACGACGCCCCAGAAGCAACGCCATGAGGACGAGGCTCGCCACGCTGTTGGGCGTGTCCGTCCTCCTGACAGGGGCTACCACAACGCCCCAGTAGCAACGCCATGAGGACGAGGCTCGCCAGCGCTGTTGGTCGTGTCCGTTCTCCTGACAGGGGCTACCACGACGCCCCAGAAGCAACGCCATGAGGACGAGGCTCGCCAGCGCTGTTGGTCGTGTCCGTTCTCCTGACAGGGGCTACCACGACGCCCCAGAAGCAACGCCATGAGGACGAGGCTCGCCACGCTGTTGGGCGTGTCCGTCCTCCTGACAGGGGCTACCACAACGCCCCAGTAGCAACGCCATGAGGACGAGGCTCGCCAGCGCTGTTGGTCGTGTCCGTTCTCCTGACAGGGGCTACCACGACGCCCCAGAAGCAACGCCATGAGGACGAGGCTCGCCACGCTGTTGGGCGTGTCCGTCCTCCTGACAGGGGCTACCACAACGCCCCAGTAGCAACGCCATGAGGACGAGGCTCGCCAGCGCTGTTGGTCGTGTCCGTTCTCCTGACAGGGGCTACCACGACGCCCCAGAAGCAACGCCATGAGGACGAGGCTCGCCACGCTGTTGGGCGTGTCCGTCCTCCTGACAGGGGCTACCACAACGCCCCAGTAGCAACGCCATGAGGACGAGGCTCGCCAGCGCTGTTGGTCGTGTCCGTTCTCCTGACAGGGGCTACCACGACGCCCCAGAAGCAACGCCATGAGGACGAGGCTCGCCAGCGCTGTTGGTCGTGTCCGTTCTCCTGACAGGGGCTACCACGACGCCCCAGAAGCAACGCCATGAGGACGAGGCTCGCCACGCTGTTGGGCGTGTCCGTCCTCCTGACAGGGGCTACCACAACGCCCCAGTAGCAACGCCATGAGGACGAGGCTCGCCAGCGCTGTTGGGCGTGTCCGTCCTCCTGACAGGGCCGCGTTAAGCGCGCGCGCGCCAGCCTCCTAATGGGGCAGATGAATTACGCTGCGGCGCCATTGCTCCGGGCAGCGGCTGTTAATGCGCGCTCTGGCGTCTCCTCAACCGTAAGATCTTGCCGTCAGAAGCTCTGAAAAACAGAGGGAGTCACTAACGACAACATCAATTTTCCACAGAAACGGGCTACAAAGTACTTATGTAATTTAAACAAGAAACGTGCCCGGATGTTTGGAATATATTACATCCCTTCTATCATTACGATGTGTAATGCTCGGCTGCAGAAAATGTATGGGAAAGTTGTTTTCGAGTATTATATTTGTAGAACTGTTACGAACTTTTCGGAAACTTCTAGAGCAGATGGACCGACATACAGACTAACCGAGAGACAGATTGACAGATTACAGTTTGACTGACAGACTGCCTGTATGTCTGTCTGTCTGAATGACCGAGAGACAGGGCGACAGACTGACGGTAGATCAAGAGAGAGAAAGACAAACCTTGAGAAAATATTTGAATAGGTTTTTATATCATGTAATAAATGATATGAAATTAAAAAAGCAAATATTTTGAAATCACAAACAAACATATTATATAATTATATTTCTTTTCTGTTTGACATAAATTGTCATTTCTGCTCAGTTATAAAGTGAAAATGTGCAATTCAACCAATTCAAACGAATCGCCTGCAGTGCATATCCGTGTTTAATTCGATAGTCAGGAACAGGAGTCATTTCTCACTTTCACAAATGAAACAAATATGAATAAATTTAACTTTTACAGTATTTGCAGCACATTATACAGAAAAAAGAGAATAATAATTCACACAAGCTTGCCTTGATTACATCGAAATGGGCTTACAACTTAAGGGTCTTTAACACTACCTAAGATCAAAATGTAATAAAACTTTTAGTGCCCTTTTTGAGAAAAAGTTTTTATTTACTAAAAACAGCCACGAAAACTTACGTGAATATTCCCCAAACTATGTTTGAAATAAAAATGAATACTGCCTTTATTAGTACATTGTAAATAAATACATTGATTTGCAATGATGATTTGCAAATGAATGACAGCTTCTTAGCCTAAATAATATAATAATAGAAGTTCCGTAGCGTAAACTTTTGGGTTCTTTTTGACGAATTGACCCAACATTAGTGAGTCTTTTTTGAGCAGGTTTCCACACCTGGCTTTTACAAAATTTCTCTCCATTTTAGGAAAATAAAATCAGTACCTAATTCACGACAACCAAGACGAGATTGGCTGATTAAAAAATTAAAAAACCTTCAACCACTGCACACCACGATGAAAGAAATTCCTTTCGTCGTACTTATCACCTGCTACGCGGAGACCAGTTTCAAGCTTGTTTACATGCATGTGACGTCTCACGAGAGGCAGCCAATCACAGAACGTTTCCATCACGTCACCGAGCCCTAAAATATTAAATATAAGGGATTAATAATTGAATGTAAAGAATGTACATTTTTTTAGCAAATTTATAAAAGAAGGTTTTAATGTTAAGTTATTTTCTTGGATGGTAACAAGCCGATCTAAATTTATAATATGAATAGTCAAATAGCCTATTGTGATATCCAGCTTAATTAGTTAGTATATATTAAAATGCAGGACGCCACCAAATCTGGTGGTCATGATCAGTTTGTTGTTGTTATTGTTGTTGGAATTGAAGAATAGCACTATACCGAAACACAAAAAGTATTGTTGCAATAATATTTGGAATTCGTTTGTCGTTCATTGTATAGCTCTAAGCATTATAGGTTGTTTCCGAGGAGCTAGAACACGAGGCAGGCTCACCCAAAACCGCACAAACCAGTGGAGGCTCCCAGGAAACCCCTTCCCACTCGTCAATGAAAGTATCAGCTCAATATGGCCTCACTAATTAACACAGTAGCGGGAAAAATTAGAAGAGCCAGAGTCCAGACATATTTGTTTCAAGGCACATTGATACAGCAATATACCACCATTTGGCAGTATTCAAACTTTTGGTCTCCTATGCTGCAACACGGGAGAAAATGAAAAGTTACATTAAATTGTGTTCCTAGAACCATAGGAAACGAAACTCAGTAAGATATGAAGAACTGGTCAATTTATCTGTATGACATTTACCTCTAGAGCCTGCCTCACCCTGCACGTTTGCAGAGGAACTGTTAAAGCCTAAAATACAGCTTTTACTTATGCCTCAGCTCTCCCAAAATTGTATGACGGAGAAATACTGAAACAAGTTACACGGAATGATATTGAACGTTGGACCCAACATTAGTAGGTCCCAACACAGGAAGATAGTGAAATCAAACAGAATTTACTGAAAAGCATTAATACAGTGACACAATCAGAATTTTTTGCATGGGTTTTGTCCGGTGAATTTCAACAGACTGACAGAGATGAAAACCAAATTATTGTAAAAAGTATGTATATACTTTACATTTTTAATGCTTTTTGAGACATAAATTGGAAGAAGCATGATAACTAGGGAAAGGATTTCCAAGTAATTACATGATTTTACAGGGACTAGATACTTGCATTCATTAATATATTTTTTTAGAGTTTACAAGACATTCTGAATGAATTGGAACTATATTTATTTTACATATGTTCACATATTTTGGTATAATTACATATTTTTACATATGTTGCCTACTACTACATATTTTTTTATATTTTAATATATTTATAAGAAAAAAGACGGAACATTTCATGCGCGTTTGCATTATATATTCCGGAATTATTTTTCTTAAAAATCAAATGTAATGCTGGTGGGCTTCTCTGGCCACCATATCTTCTCCATAATTGTCAAACCTCCCTCCCTCCGCTTACTGCGTACTCAGAGTCAAGAATGAGCGGATTTCTGCGAACAAAAGTAATTTCAACTACGCTTTTACTCATGTTTCAAACTTGTCTTACCGCGTTGTTCGAGGGGGGGGGTATTCGCTTTCACCCCCTCCCCCGCAATCCATCACTGGCTACACGGTACTGCTATTCACTGAAACACGGCTCCTCGTAAACATTGTAATACATACTATAAACGTATATTATATTTCGAATAAAATTCTTGTGTGTGGTGAAACATAGAGTACAATTACTTCTGTAGAGGTAGAACCTACTTTCAGCCACTCCAAAAGCTTGTTAAGAACTAATTGGCGAACTTCTATGCTCCGAAAATGCTTAAAGAGATAATTTTTAACACAATAATGAATTTTTATACATATATATATATATATATATATATATATATATATATATATATATATGTACATATTTTGCATTTTTATTACAATAAATTCCGTTCCCTAATGATAACATTTATACGTAAATATAATTTGCTATTATAATTGTTCATTCCCATTTTCTAGTGAATGCTAAGCAATACCACCATAAGCTAGAGTATTCAGTTTAAAGCGTTACCAATTCCCCACTCTGTTGCATATTCAGAACGGGTATCATGTTCCATTTGATTGCTAAAGGTGCACCAGTGCAAAGAAGTGCATGTTCCAATCTCACTGTGGGGCAATGCACTAACAAAGACAGAAAATCTCACATAGTACACTATAGTACAGTGCGCCGTGGCGTTTTAATGTAAGTTTATGTTACCAAAAGATCTTAACATAGAAATAAATGTTCTTTTTCAAATTTGAAAGCCATTGTGGATCTTCTGTCACGCCCAAGAGCTTAGAAAAATGGAGAATAGTATGATTTAACAGAATTGACATAAAACTATTAAATTAAAAATTTGAAAATTACATTTGATTAATTAAAATTGAATTTTAATTTTTTTAATTAAAAATTGTTGAGACTTGTCGTCATTTCGGAATATCGGTTTGGGTTTTACAGTTTCTGTTCACCATAAGTGAATGAACTAACAATTCTTATATTAAATCTCTAATAGTATTTCTAGTTTCGCTTGTGTTCATTAACAAGGCCCAGTTGTTTCTTATATCGGTGCAATTATTCGAAGTACGTAAATTAATGTAATTTTCTAACGATAGTTAGTACCATGACAAAAGGAGTGTGAAAATAAATAAATAACGCAGGAGACTTTTTTCGTGTCCTTTCGGGGGAAAAGAGTTTGGTTTTCTATGCCTAATCTACAAAATGATACTTTTTAGACTTTTATTCTAAGCATATTCTTTACGTATAATACGGCTCATTCTTGGAATTGAAACATTGAGAGAGCTTTGAAAGTATCAAATAAAATTTAGTAAACAGATTTTACAATCTACTCATATTTTCTATCAAGCTAACAAACCTTTTTGTTGGAAATTATCTCATTGTTTTCAATACAGTATTGCAAAGGACTTCATAAAAATGAACTTAATTATTACGCCACATGTAACACATGTTCCTATCATTTCTATAATTTGTCGTCCAAGGCGAATGCCGGGTCAGGGGTTGGGGCGTGGTTCCCCAACCGTGACCGACGAAATGATCTAGAGCACGAGTATCCCAAGGAGCAAAGGGCAGGGCTTCACGATCGGCACCCAGCGCTCACTCCGCTCCGTTCAGCGCTTAATAGCTGCGCTTTAACCTCGAAATGCTTCGCTTATTGTTCCGCTAGTGTCGACAATGACGTACGTCTCCTTGGAAATGCTCTGTAGTATATGAGGTCTCCTGTACACGGAAGCTTCCGCGGCTCGGGTCGATGACGTTTTGGCTGTCCGGGTGACGCTGCGTAGTGGGCTGAGAGGCCTGACATGTCGCAGGCTTCCTCAGGGCATTGACATCGCGATGTTGATAACACCCAACACACAACATCGCGATGTCAATACCCTGAGGAAGCCTGCGCCATGTCAGGCGAAACGTCGGCCTCTCAGCCCACTACGCAGCGTCACCCGGACAGCCAAGAAGTCATATGAGGTCTCCATCAACTTTTTAACACTATTGTTTTTCATAAACACCTGAAAAGACACTTCGCTGGTAAAAATGAAGAAAGAAAGTTTTAGAATTTTTCTCTTCTAAATAAACATTTAAGATATTTCTTTCTTTTATGTATCTTGGAATTTTTGTAATGATATTACTAATGAAATGGCATGTATGCTTTTCACAAATATAATATTAATTATAACAATAATTATATTAACTGGCGAAACCAACAGACATTCCTATCTTACAGAAAAACAAAAATCTAAGCAATAATTTATTTGTTGATAAACACGACTATCAATGTAACTGCAGAAGTGAAAAAAAACAACACATTTAATAGTTGGTGGTGAATTATTTGCGACGCAGTAGAATAACAACATGAAACACAAAGTGTCTGACACATGAATTTATGACAAAGAGGGTACATAAACCTTCTAAGGTATGATAACGTTTGAAAATAAGTTGTAACTCACGGGAAATAACTTTGCGATTGACAGGTAAGCGGCGCTGCCTCGGGTTCACGCGACTGGCGAGCCAATCACCTGTGCAGTTGTAGTCGGAAAGAGTCATAAGCTCGAAGGAAGGAATTCGACCTTATCGTTGCAATATCACAAACATTATCACGTTCTGACACTAACATAAGGGTTAGCGGAGGAGTATTTTCCGTTCAAATTTCTACAGAACTTGCTGCTGAAATAGCTTCTGATTGGGGTCTTTTTTTCATATGATGTTTCTCAAATTTTCTAATTTTTCGTCCCCTTAAAGTTCAAATAAAGCTTTAACTTGGGTGCGCTCAGGTGTTTTAGTGTCACATGCGCGATCTTGTGACGATATCTCTTCTGTCGACGAAATTCCTTCTCTCTCCGCGCTTTTTTCGTTGCAACATTATATAACTTTCTCTAACCGTAGATAATTCCAAAAGTTTCCAGTCCGTCGAACTTTCACAGACAATAGAAAGAAAACAGCAGTACTACTTTTCAATACAATTCCCTTTTACTTCAATACACTTTTCTCATCTTTTATAAACATTTTTATACCTGTGAAAAATTCCTATTCAAAATGGTGATGTCATCACTCGGATAAATAAATATTATAAAAGTAATAAAAAAAAATAGGCGACACCAGGAATGGGTAATTCGAGGAAATTGTACAGCGATGTAGTAAATAATCAGATTTTAAGATAAGTGTAGTGTAAGTAATCAACTAGGAAAATAGTGGATTTAATGGCAAAAATAACTCGAAATGGACTCGTGAGAAATTTCCGTGGGGATAATTAATTGTATACAAGAATCGATTAGTCAAGGAATAAGCAATATAAGAGGCTTATACAGGAAGCTCAAATCAGAAACGAGAAGGCGTGGGAGGGAAGCGCAAATCAGCACAGAAAAACTAAAGAGGAACGGAAATGTGGACAGCACTGCGCATCTTAGGTACAACAAATGTTTTTGATTGATATTTTCGTGTATCCGGGCGCGTCAACTGCTTTGGTCATTCTCCCCGTAAGTGTAGTGCATGCTTTTTCTCGGGAGATGGCTGTGATATTCCCCCGCTGGGTGGCGAGATCCGGCGCCGACCTACCGTCGGCTAGTAGGGTTTCCCCCTAACCAGGACTCTCCCACCAGCGGGGCACCGCCCCAGCCGGGACAAGCTCTAAGCTCCCGACTGTACTACCGGAATATGTGGTAGTGCATGTTATTGTAAGTGTGTGTGTGAAAGGGGAGAGAATAGGACAAGAAAGATCGCTGTCCGGATCGCGGTACGTGCACCGTTTGTTAGGGTACTGCTCCGGCATTCGCCTGGTGTTGATCGGAGAAACCACGGAAAACTACCGATCAGAACAGCCGGCCGCTAGAATTCTCCTCCATACAGCGACTGAATTCGACCTAGCCCAAAAACTAGTGTCGAAAATTTTGTCCCAGTCAGGACTCGAACCTAGGACCTCGCGGTCAGAGGCACTGCAGTGACATCAGTTGATGCACTGAGCTACCGCTCCCGGTGTAAATAAAGGAATAGCGCATTTTATGAACAAGACGGCAGACGGTGTTCCGACACGGTGATGATCGGATGGTGTGGACGGCTGATCGCAGTGATGGCAATAAATGTTTTGAGTTTATTGCTTAGAGATTTTGTGTGATAAGGAGATGCGGAACGCGATTACTGATGGTCTATTGGACAAGGCAGAACGTAATTTTTTAAAACTACCAGGAATTCGGCCAAGAAGACTGAGAACACGAACAGGAAAGTAAAGGGGACATTCAAAACAGACTATCATGGGAAGATCAAGTTGTGATAGCTAATAATAACTTTCATAATATAATTGGGGATAAATGGCCATTAATGTATGGGGAAGTAAGAAAATCATATGAATGTGGTAATGTAAATAATAGTGTGAATGTAAGTATTAATGAATAATGGTTTTAAGTGTTTTTATCGACTGTTTGTTTTGTTTGTGATATGGAAACGTATTACGTATATTTGTTTTATTCAAGTTAAAAAGAATGCAGATTATAAATTTTGTTTATTGAAAAATTATTATTATTATTATTATTATTATTATTATTATTATTATTATTATTATTATTATTATTATTATTATTTCGTACTGATAAGAAAAATGTCCGGGTCCATAGGTAGTACTTTAAATATTTAATACGAACATTTCGGCGCCGCAACTCCGTAGGAACGGTCTGTCGACCCATGAAATAAATGTTTCTCACGACGGATATCCTAGGCAAACTGATCGTATGTTATTGGTTCAAACACATGAATAGAAATTAAATCTCAACGGTAAAAGTAAATACTCAGTAGTGTGAGGTAGGTCCGCCATATTAGCCTGCCAACGTGAAGCTATATAATAATATAAGGTGTTATAGAATTAGTATTATTCATAGTATTACAAAATTGGTTGAAATAATAACTAAATAAATGCAGTTTGATTTCGCCATATAGTGAGAGGGAAAATACGCCTAAGAATCTTTGTTTGCAAAATAGCTTGAAACTATACACAATTTCAACATAATGTCGTCCAAAAATTTTCTTTCTCGAAGTTCTTTCTTTAGTTCTAAGGAAAGGTAAAAGTCACTTGGCGCAAGATGTGAGCTGTAGAGTTGGATGCTTAATCTTCTTGTATCCACAATCTTTCAGCGCAGCCTTGGCAACAAGAGACATGTGAACTGGAGCATTGTCTTGCAGTAGCCAAACACCACGACTCAACAGTCCTCGCCTATTTTCTTTCATTGCGCTTGGGAGAAGAATAGTATTGACGGCGATGTTCCTTTTTTCTGAAAGCCTATTAAGAGAATCCTCTAGCAATCCCAAAATATTGTTGCAATGATATTCTTTACCGACTGGGCCACCTTTGCCTTTCTTGATGGTGCTTCGTCAGGTATGCGCCAAACCATCGTCTCCTGTTTTGAAAGAGGATCGTAGTTTTGAAGGAAGAATCATTGTCTCATCATCAGTGACAATGGATTCTAATATTTTTTTCATATCCTTGACAGAGCTGTAAAACATGTCGGGACCATGTCTCTATTTCCTTTACTTGGATGGAGGAAAAAAGTCGCAGCAGCCATCATGCATTGACCTTTCTCGTACGTTTTTTGTGAATGATCCGAAAACAGTTGAAAATGATCCGCAAGTTACAACCTTGCACTGATTTCTTTAAGCTACGAACATATATCATTGAGCAGCTCTTCCACAAAAGAAACATTTTTTAAGTCACCACTTCCAATGGCCGAACATCTCGAGGTTCGTCTTCAACAGACTCTCTACCCAGTTAGAACTGCTTGGCCCTTTGTTTTGCAGAAGAGTATGATGGAAAGGCTTTCCCATACTCAGAATCCAATTGTCCCTTGATTATTTCAGGGGAATGACCCTCTTTACACAAACATTTATCACACCTGATACTGAATTTTAAACATTGCAGCAACTTCACTCACAACTGAAACAAACGACTGCCTCAAACGAACGAACACAGCTAGATTGTTGCAAATGATATTCTACCCTGCCAGTATTGTAATGGACTACTGCACATTGTACTGTCTGCCATAACTCTTAGCGGCCGACATGTGAATTCAGTCACACTGGTACGGACGTGGAGTGCTACGGACTCCTGACATGTTGTTTTCAAATATTTCAGTGTTGATTTGTATTACGAGTAAGGAACCTTGAAACGTAAGATAAATGATGATTAAAGAAAATATTAATCAGTATATATTTGTTAAGTTATATAATGAGGGAATATCATGTGATTAGGAATTGTTGAGTAAAGTTCTTCAGAACTATAATTTAACGAATTTAACTTTATAAAAACAATAAATTGAATATAAAAAATTTATTAATGAAAACTATTGCAACTCTGGAACTGGAAATCACGTACAAAAATGTTATTACCGCTAACACTAAAATTCTGACACAACTTTCTTTAGTCACCTTTTTCTGCACAACTTTTGCACATGTGTTTGTTTCTTTCCGTAATAGTATTTTTTATTCTGAGTTATTTCTTATTCGGGTTCTTCATTTCCAACCAATTCCTATTCATTATCGTCTTCTTCTCCAAATTCTAAACAAGATTGTCCGTATGATAAGTCACGGTCACTTTCAATTTGATAATAAGATATATAATTTAATAATAAGATATTACAGTGAACGTACCTACACGGAATACTCTTAAATCACAAACAGCAATAGATCAAATTATAATTAACAAAACCACAACTAGATATGAAATAATAACGAATAATCTAGGTTACAGTGACCACGATGCACAAATTCTTACAATTACTAATAACATGAATACTGACACAACAAATAAAACACGCATGTGCAGAGCATTTACTACAGTTAACATAAAGTTATTTACGGACTACTTGCTGAAAGAATCATGGGAGGCAGTTTATAACGCTATTGACACAAATGAAAAATATAATTTATTTTTCTCAAAGCTTTCATTTCTCTTTAACGCATGCTTTCCTATTAAAAAGAGAAAATTAAACATTTCACGAAAAAGTAATACTTGGATCACAAAAGGAATTAGAACATCGTGTAAAAATAAACGTACTCTCTACTTTATTTCTAAACGTCATGACGTATCTCAAGATTTCCTTATCTACTTTAAAAAATACAAAACATTGTTACGAAAAGTCATAAGGCAGGCTAAAATCATGAAAAACGATCAGGATATTTTGAACTCAAATAATAAAACAAAAGCAATGTGGAATATAATAAAAAATACTACCAAATCAACTAGAAAACCCGTAGAGAATGTTGTTTTAAAATATAACGATATAAATGTGAACGATCCGGCAACAGTGGCTAATCTCTTTAACCAATACTTTTCGAGAATTGCTGTCGATCTCACTAAGGGTCTTCAGCCACAAAATTCAAAAACAGACAGTTCACCCAAAATTTTAGACACAATGTTCGTTTTCGAAACTTCTTCCTATGAAATTCTCAAAATAATCGGTAAACTAAAAAATAAATATTCGTCCGGTTTAGATGAATTCCCGGATTCTTTGTTAAAGACTTGTGCGTATGCCATTATACACCCGTTAACTCACACATATTTAATGCATCTTTATGCACTGGAACGTTTCCAGATATTTTCAAAACAGCTAAAATTAAGCCGCTTTTCAAAAAAGGCAACAAAAATGAAATTCAAAATTATCGGCCCATTTCTCTTCTATCAGTTTTTTCAAAAATATTAGAGAGACTTTTTTACGTACGAATGGAAACCTTTCTCACTAAACACGACGCGCTTTCAGATTGCCAACATGGATTTAGAAAATCAAAATCAACGGAAACAGCTATATTTTCTTTTCTTAAAGATGTCGCCTCATCATTGGATCAAAACGAGGCACCTATTGGATTATTTTTAGATCTCTCAAAAGCTTTTGACGTCATTGATCATGACATTTTACTTTCCAAATTACCTTCATATGGAATTCGTGGTATTGCTCTAGATTGGTTATGTTCGTACCTTAAACAACGATCTCAGAGAGTTGAAATACCTTACTGGAATGATGGAACATTACGTACGCACCTTTCCGACTCTTTGCCCGTTGCATGTGGAGTTCCTCAAGGATCGATTTTAGGCCCTATTCTGTTCCTACTTTACGTAAACGATATGCCCTCGACGATTCGAAACGGAAGAACGGTTCTCTTTGCGGATGATACGAACATCCTTTGCAATAAAGAAACCGTAAATAGTACAATATCAGATGTTTCAAATTGGTTCCGAAATAACAAATTAATAGTAAACGAAAAGAAAACGGTTTTAATGCAGTTTTCCATATCAAATAAACTCTTCTGTGCTCCATTGAAAATGAACAGTGTACCATTGACTGATGTTAAGGCAACAAAATTTTTAGGTCTCTCAATTCAGTCAAACCTTAAATGGAACGTCCATTTAAATGAGTTGAACACAAAATTAAGTTCATTATGCTACGCGTTCAGAATTCTTGCAAATTCAGTCAGCCTTCATACTGCTCGTTGTGTATACTTCGCGAATGTTCATTCCCGCCTGAGATATGGCATAATATTCTGGGGAAATACATCTTATAGCTCCCAGACTTTTAGATTACAAAAACGAATTGTACGAATAATAACCAAATCCCACCCACGTGATTCATGTAAGCCTCTCTTCATTAATCTAGGAATTCTACCATTACCGTGTCTATTTATTTACGAATCAGTGGTTTTTGTAAAAAATGACTTGCTCAAGGGCGGGAATATTTTTTCAGAAAATGCCGAAGTCTATCACTATAACACTCGACGTAGAAATCATATTCATCAGGTGACAGTATCAACAGCTCATTACAAAAAAATTCACATACAATACATGTACATTATTTTACAACACTTTGCCAGATGACATTAAACGATTAAATTCAATAGAAAAGTTTAAATCCCAAGTGAAATCGTTTCTGCTGCATAACTGTTTCTATACAATTAGAGACTATACTGAGCATCACAAGAAAAGTAACATTATTTTTAACAATGATACATAATGCATTATTTACCATTTGGACTGTATAAATGAGTATAAACAACCTGTAACAACTATTGTACTACAGCTTCCGGGTCAATGACCCCCATCTCGATCAGGTTTTTCGTCCAGTTTCCCTGATCCATTGAGCAAATGCTGAGATGGCCCCTTGTTTTGCTTCTGGACATAAATGTAACTTCATTTTCTGTGCACGTCTTCTAGAATTCAGTGGGAAATACAATTATTCAAATTATCGTTTCCATGTTGTCGCGGCAGGAAGTAATAAGAGCCAAAATTTATTGCTTATTTATCTTTGAAAATAGATTTTATTACATGGGAGTTTTTGTTGTTTTTTTCTCCCTTTCAAAATTCAAAATTTATTGCTTATTTACCCTTGAAAATAGATTTTTTTACATGGGAGTTTTTTTGTTTTTTTTTCTCCCTTTCAAAATTCAAAATTTATTGCTTATTTACCCTTGAAAATAGATTTTTTTACATGGGAGTTTTTTTTGTTTTTTTTCTCCCTTTCAAAACTCAAAACTTATTGCTTGTTTATCCTTGAAAATAGATTTTATTACATGGGAGTTTTTTTTTCTTTTTTTCTCCCTTTCAAAAATTCAAAATTTAAGTAGTATATGACTTAGTGTAGGGATCACAGAATTTTGAAAATGTGCACACATTTCAGTTTTCCCCATAGCACGTCATACGCAGTTTTAACTGTTTTTTTGACGTAAAATAAATAAATAATAATCTGAAGATACTCTCACAACTACTTACATTGACCACCCTTTGCTCAATATTTTCTTCAAAATCATGGTCATTAACACTCACACACTTACGTAACAGTGTAGACTTGTTTTTTTTTGTACACTGCACTTTCTTTAGAGACGACACAAAACAAAGTGTACTAACTGGCAGAGTGAGACATGCACTCAGTGAAAGGAACACTGCTACTGATATGGAGTCCCTAGGTCTCCTGCGCGCCAACAAAGGCTGACAATGTTTCTGAAACGCATTCCACAACAATAAGCTCGCTAACTATTACTTAAAACTGTAGAAAGGAAATATACAAGAAGAATGCAGGTAATAAAAAAACGTATATGCATGTATCCGAAGTTTTGGAAGTCGGAGAAGTCCTATCCTCCAAGTCGGTAGCAGAGGATAATCACCTTACAACAATTGGCACGGTTTTTGAGTGTCAGGCCGGAAACTTTTAGAACTACCAGTACGTATGCAGCAAGCGAAAACGCAATATGTTTGTGTTTTTTACACATTAAACTTATCAACGCCTGCTAGGACCGACTCTAATTATTACTTGACCTTGCAAAAACGTTCTGCAACCTCGTGGTACGTTATAATTGTCGGCGTTGTTTAACATGGTAATTGCCATAATGTACTGAATTTTTTTCCACTCAACCAAAACAATTATCTTGTATCAGCTGTTTCAAAGCATTTTGTCAGCGTTACGCCATCAGAGGCTACATGTTACCACGGGGAAGACGTAAACCAAAGGTATCAGCAAATATTAACGCTAACCTTGCCGGCGAAACACGTGCCCCGCTGACTTATCACCAGGCCGAAACCAGTGTCCCGTGGGGCACAAAACACGTCGGAAATAACTGATTGATGGATTATTAGTGATTCCGGGCGCGTCATCTACTAAGGTCACTATTCCCGTACTTGCAATGCATATTTCCTCTGACGATGACGGTGTGATCTTCCTCCTCTGGATGGCGAGATCCGACGTCGATCTACTGGAGGTTAGTGGAATTTTCCCTAACGAGGTTTCTCCCACCAGCGGGGCACCGCCCCAACCGAGACTAGCTATAATCTCCCGATCGGTCTCCCGGCATGTGTGGTCGTGTAGGGAATGTTGGGGTGTGTAAGTATGGGGCGAGGATAGAACAAGGAGGAGGAAGGAAATATCGCGAGCGGTCCACGGCCCGTTTGTTAGGTATCTGCTCGGGTATTCGCTTGGTGTTGATCGGAGAACCCATGGATAACTACCTATCAGAGCGGCAGGCCGCTATAATTCTCCTTGAGACGGCAGCTAATCTCGACCTAACTATTTAGCAGGTATCGGAAATTCCGCCCTGCCTCACCTCTCCCGGAGAGGGGGGAAGAACTGAGCTCGCCTCTGTCGTCTGATTAGAGGGTCAATTTGAGATTTTCAATAAAAGAAATTTAATATTCCCCCATCCGGCAACTATTATTGTAAATATTATACCACGTTCTTATGTAAAATTAGAGATTTCTTTACATAAAGTCAGCAATCGCTCCTTTGAATCCATTGATGTAGGTGGAGATTTTAACATTGATGTTCTGGCCAAATCTGGCAAAAAAGATCAGTTTGTCAATTTAATTAATTCCTGAATTTTAGGTATTACAATAAATGGTCCTACACGGACCACTCTTATTTCTTTCAAATAATAATTTTAAAAAACGTCTAGACATGAATATTAAACGAAACACTTCGTACAAAGTGACTAAGATGAACAAATTCTTACTATAACAAGCAATTCAAAAACTGAAACAATAAATAATAAAAGTATGTATATATCGTTTACTACAAGTAAAATAAAATTATTCATTGATTACTTGCTGCAGGAATCATACGACGCGGTTTTCCATAAGTTGATACAAACGATTATAGTAATTAACGAAACGAGTGTGTAAAGAGGAGTATAATTGCATGAATGGTATGTTCAAGAAACCGAGGGACGATAGGATAGAGTTTTCGTATTTAGCACGAGTGCAATTATACCCCTTTATCCACATGTTACGTTCAATATTTTTTCGTTTCCATTTACGAATAATTCAAATTTTAAAACATCCAACCAGCTCTTTTCCATATGCGGCATGTATTTCGTATGAAGTGGTATCCATGACGTAGTATTGCTTCTGAAAGATCTATTTTAAGTGGGCCTAGCATTGTTTTTGTTTCCACGAAATATTTACAAATACTGGAAGGTATTGAACATATGCGGATAAAATATTAGAAGTTGACAGTCATGAAAACATTACTTCCCACGAAAAGTAAAGACAGGTAAGAGAGAGAACACAACATGTATAAATATTGGGAAAAAACTAGTCACTTCTGACATAATTTTGGTATAGCATACTTTTTAGAACTGGTAAACACAACTGACGTTTACATTTTTTACATTCATAAGCTTAAACTAGAAGTTGCTTCTTTGTTGTTGGTGTAGACTAAGTTATTTGAACGTCAGTGACGTTTTGTTTCACTCGTAACTAAATTGGGTGGTGTTCTTACTGTTGAAGGAGTGTTTTAATTTGGCACTGTATGTTTATTGGATTGACTGCTTGGGGGGTTTATTGGATTGTTGATTACGGGTTGTCCTCCGAACATGTCACTGAATCGTTGTACCGCTATGTATTGCTGTGCTTTGATTTCGTTGACGGCTCCTGACGGTTGTTGTAATTGCAAGGGCTGACCTGTTTTTTGTTAATGATGTTTTCGGATTTGAAACTGCAGGTTTGGCTGCATTGATTGCTGCGTTTCATTCAAAGATGTAATTTGCAACGTTTCATTGGGATTCTCCTGCGTCTGGGTTGCTTGTGGTGACTGATGTTGAATCAATTGTTGTTCTTGATGAGTACACGGTTGCTGCTGCTGAAGTAGTTGTAGTTGCTGTTGGTGCTGAAGAAATTGTAATTGTTGCTGCTGATGTTGCAATATATGTGCTCCTGGGGAATCATAGTGAGCAATGTTAGTCGCATATGTTGGCTCTATTGCATTTACAAACGCACTTGAGTTAAGTAGCCCCCATTGGGGCTACTTTGTTCGTTCATTTTAACCACTTACAGTAACTATTGCACTCACTATTGAAAATATCTAAATATAATATTACAAATATAAACTGTTAATTATTTTGCTATGGAAATATACTGTTTATAAAATTTACAATGAGATTTTTGTGTGTCACTAGTTTCAATATACATCTTCTTCCGGAAGATAGTTTTGCATAGGAGTTTCTGAGATCATGAAATTTACTTCCGTACTTCATTCAGTCATGGCCCCCTCTGAGTAATCCTAAATATTTGGCCAGTTTAGATTGTGAAGTAGGCACTATCAGTTAACGCGCATTATTATGCACCGGAATATTTCCAGATATTTTCAAAACAGCTAATATTAAATCATTCTTCAAAAAAAAACAGAAATTAAATTCAAAATTATCGGACAATTTCTCTTTTGACAGCTCCTCCAAACATGTTAGAGATACTAAAGTATTTTAGCAAACTACTTTTAGATATTGAAAAAGCTTTCGATATCGGCATCCTCATGTATTATATAAACTTTTAAAAGTCCCCAACAATTTTTACAATTTAATTAAAAGCATTTTAGAAAACTGTATCTTCCATATTCATTCAAAAAAACCATAATCTTTCTCACTTCCTAAAACAATATATGCCGGGGTTTCTCAAGAACAGTTCCAGCTTCATCTCTTTTCCACTTATTTCTTTGTTTCTTCGTACTACTAAGAATACTTCCCTAGCTTCACATGCTGACTACTCAGTTGTTTATAATACTAGTGTAAATTTACTAGTAATATTATACTTACAAACGCATTTAAACCTCCTTGAAAATTGAGTTCACAACTGGCATATAAAATTCAACGTTTCGAAATGTAAGTTTTTCACAATGACACAATTCCATGTCTTTCTTATAATAAAACAATCAAATATTTAGGTACTTTAATGGATAGCAGGTTTTACTGAAAAACAATACTCTACCCAGAATTACTTTAGCTTATAAGCGTTGGCATCAACTTCTTCCATTAGTTAAATATTCACATTCACTCAACGTGAAAAAAAAATTACGAATGTACCTGACAATGATGCTTCCCATTCTCCCTTATGCATGCCTAATCTGGGGTTCGCTTCAAAATCATCGATAAACAAAATTCAAATATTCCAAAATTCTTGCCACAGAACATGTTCAATGGATCAATGGGTTATTTCCACTGAACAAATTCGTAACGAATTAGGCATTTTACCAATCAAAAATTATTTTACCAAAATTCAACAAAGTTTTATCCTCGTATAAACCATATTCCATCTGCAGTCCATTTACAGCTAGGAGAGCATAACCCTCACCAAATGGAAATCAAAAACTTCCAAAACATTTCTTTTATTCTCTTTAACCTTTCTTTTTAACAACAAAGCGTATTAATTTATTTTATATGATTCATTAGCTTTAGTTTGTTTTTCTTTCATTTGTTCGATAACTTTTGTAATTCTTAACTTTCTTCTAAAAACTCACAGGGCAACGTATGTCAATAATCAATTTGAAAAATGTATGTTGAAGTAATAAAATGTTTGGGTCCCTCAATTCACTCAAACCTCAAATGGAACGTCCATTTAAAATTACTGAGCACAAAATTAAGTTTATTAAGTTACGATTTCAGAATTCTTTTTAATTCTCTCAGTCACCATTCATACTGCTCACGGGGTTCATTTTGCGAATGTTTGTTTCCGACAGAGATATGGCGTAATATTTTGGGGTAACATATCCTAAGGCTCCGAGACTTTTAGATTGCATAAAAAAATTGTACAAATAATAAACAAATCCCATACACCTGAGTCTTGTATGAACGATGACACATTGCCGATGGTGTATTCGGATACATGAAGGCTGTTTTGTTTTTATTATTCAATCTATATATTTTACTCAAATAAAAATAAGAATCATTGTAATAATTCCGTTGTTCAAGTCAAGCCATTGGAATTACAATTAGATGAATGATACCCATGAAACCAATGTTTTGAATTATTTACACAAGTTTTGGAAATGAAGTGTGGGACAAATATTTTCATTTATTCTCGTAATTTAATTTTGAAGCATTTCACATACAAACTTCTTGTCGTAGGAATATATATTTTTGCTTCATAATCACATAACACCTACATATTTAACAAAAAAATTGAATTGTTTACACAGCCTCTTCTTGAGACATAACTCACATTATATATTTTTCCACAATGAAAACTTGCAACCATACGATTCACGTTCAATACGGAATCACTGACACGCAACAATGACATCACTATCTGTGCCTCCTTCTGTATTGCAAGTCAATGCGATGGACAGTGCAGAGATGCAGCGTAGGAATGTTTATGATAACGGAGCGTAAGGGGCAGAGTCTAGTTTTGCTGATCGCCATCGTTATGAATTCAAAGCTATATTGTGGTGTTGAAATTTAGTCACACAAAGAACTCAGCCTCATAGGCTTCCATTCCAATGATGTCAATGGAAGATAGTAAATTGCTAATGTCAAATTCATATAATGCAAACTCTGTGTATAATACAGTAGAATATGTTGCATTTTCTAAATTAGGACATTCGATATGTAAGTAACTGAAAACATTTTGTTTTCAAAACCTTCACAGACCTGTGTAATCTGTCACAACGCTACAAAACGTAACGTTGGGAAAGTGAAAAGTGAATTTATGACAAACAGAACATACACAACTCTAGAAGTGTGAGAACGTTTGGAAACAATATATTATCCAAGGGAAATAATTTTGCGATTGTCAGTTACGTGGGGCAGTCCGATGTCCTTGAAATTGGCCTCGAGCCAATCACTTATGTATTAGAAGATAAAACAAGGCAAATACTGGGACGAAGAATTGTTAAATCAACTTTTCTTTTCTTACGTAAACTTCAATATTTTTCCTTTCTCATATACACACGTATATACGGAGTAATAAACGTAGTATAAAGAAAGGTATGTAATGTTGCGCGAAAAAACGGCGGATTTTCGGCAGAAAAAATTCATTGCTGGGCCATGATAACGAAAAAGTGGATAAATCCAGTTGCTGAATTAAGAGAAATAACATCCTCTGACAGGTGGTGTGGCCAGAATTCCTGTTTTGTGAGTCCTTGACGAAAAACCAATTGAAAGCAAAACGTCCGTCCGTCCCTAAACCCTACAAGCGCATAAATCTTGCGTACGATTGTTTCCAAATTGAAGAAACCCCTGTCCATTCTTAGGTTGAAGCTTCGAGATGATGAAAAACATTCTGTAAAATGTGGGGGTACCAAAAAACTCTCTTTGAACCAAAAAACTTTCTTTGAACCAAAAAACTTTGTTGCAACCAACTAAATTTTGTTCGAAGCCAAAAGCCTTGTTTAAAGCAACATAACTTGTTTAAAACAACCAAAAAAATCTGTTTGAAGCAACAAATTTTGTTTGAAGAAACAAACCTGGTTTGAAGCAAGAGACGTTCTGCCTAGGAGGGAGGACTTCACGGACAGAGGCTGAACTTCATGCTGTTACTATGTATTATAAATCCAGCACCATCGAGACTAAAATCCTAGAACATCCTAGTCAGCGAAGCTGCAAATGTAATAGCAAGTCTGTGATTGAGCTACCGCAGTCTGACAAACAAAATCGGAAACAACAAACTGTGATATTGTTTTTTTTTATCGAAATAGCAATTACAGAAAAATGATCAGTTTTTTCATCTTGAGCGTATCAAAGCCTCCTTGGAGCGATACTATTTATCATTATTTGACCTTGTAAAGACGTTCTGTTTCTCTATGAGGTGCGATAATTATCTGTGGTATTTTATAAGCTAATTGTCATAACATAATGCAATGTTTTCATGTATCACGAAAACGGCAGTTCTTTCAAGGCATTTTTATCTACGTTACCCTATCGGAGGCTACAATACGTTGCCACATTGAAGACAAAAACGAGGGGTAGTATCAGAAAATGTAGTCTAACCCTGTCCTTGTAGGCGGTGCACG